>CAIGRR010314152.1:0-12710 GCA_903798365.1 Fraxinus sp. 1973-6204 | reverse complement strand
TTCCTATCAAACACTCTAAAAAGTGGAAAATGGCAAAATGTTTTCCATCTTCCATGGAAAACTTGCCCTATCAAACAGGGCCTAAGAAAAAAATCTTATGCTAAAAACTGGAAATGACTGCTTGTCAAGTTTAAAGAGAAAAATTCTAAAGAACTTAATGGCAATGAAAATTTGAATCCACCTGAAATCGTTTAGTCCTGTCTATAATAGAGCATATATAACAGAAAAATTAGAATTATCTGCAGAGTTTTTTCGATGCAAAAATTTATTTTAGTTTCTTTATGCTTATTCAATGAGCAGGTTTGAAGGACTATAAAGATACTGCTTCAGATGACTGATTTCGTTAGCTACATCTAGCATGGTTGGTCTAGTGGCAGGATTGTACTGTGTACAGATTAACCCGAGTTCAATCAATTCCAAGATCACGTCGCGCCATATCTTGCTGTTGTCACGTTGAATGGTGGAACATGGTGCACACCTTTCAATTGCTCCTTCAACAATTGACTCAAGCCTGTTCGGATAGTGACTTTTAACCCATTCGTGCAAACTTGAACCTTCTTTTATAAGGATATCTGTTGGGCGTCTCCCTGCTACAATCTCTAACAGAAGAACCCCAAAGCTATAAACATCTCCTTGAGGTGATGCCCGCTTTCCCATTCCATATTCTGCAATTGGAAAGACGAATTGAGATTGGTCAGTAGGGGCGAATATGATCAACATAACTATGAAAATGAGAAAATGGTTTAGACGTTAAAACGTGACATGTAGTATGTAGCACGGTCCAGAATTTTGAGTTCTAATATCAAATAATTAGCATATTTTTTTGAATAGAATATTATAAATATTACTTACCGGGAGCAATATAACCAACTGAACCACAAAGCAAACCATCTGTAGAGCCGAAGGAATAAGTTGCTGAATCATTGATGGAAACAACCTCATCAGCAACTTTCACTAGTCTTGAGATGCCAAAATCAGTGACCAAAGCTGTCATATCGTCATCAAGGAGAATATTGCTCGGCTTAAGATCACAATGCACCACTTTCATTGGTGAATAGTGATGCAGATAAGCCATCCCTTCAGCCACATCACTGCAAATGCTTACAAGCTGAACCAAGTCCAATCTGCTCTTCAGTCCATGGCTTGTATACAGGTGATTTTCAAGGCTTCCATTTGGCATCAGTGGAAGGACAATGGCCTTAAAATCTTGCCTGTTGCATATTGTTATGATCCTGATCAAATTTCTGTGCCTGGTTCTTTTCAAAATTTGGCATTCTCTTTTAAAGCTCCTGGAAATATCTCCCTCTGCCTTAGAGTTCAGAACTTTCACAGCTATCCTTGTGTTATCCTGAAGAACTCCTTTATAAACGTGACCAAATCTACCAGACCCAATTAGCGTTGAGGGACTAAATCCTCCTGTGGCTTCAATGAGTTGTCGATGAGAAAGTTTTGGGTATTTTCTCTCTTTTCTTGTTGCTTCTTCTTCATCTTCATCTTCATCTTCATCTTCAATGCCTTTCAGATTAAAAACCAGTGATTGCCTCCAGAAATTTGATGCATGTACTAGGGGATATCCAGCGATGCAGAAAATAGGAGTGATGACTAATGAAAGGAGAATCGCCACTAATAAATGGCGAGTTTGTTTTCCGTGACATTTTCTCATGCCTTCTATGGAACCACAAAGCCTTTTATTCCCGAAGAAAGATTCCATGGTTAGTGACGAAAATGCACCTTTGTTTGTTACGTTTCCAGAGAAGCTGTTGTAAGAAAAATTCAGTTGCTTCAAAGTAGACGAAGCCTGCAGACAGTCCGGTATCTCTCCTGTTAATTGATTGAAGGACACATCAAGTTCTTTAAGATACAGCAAGTTTCCTATCGACGCAGGAAGCGGCCCTTCAAAAATATTTCGCGAAAGGTTGAGGTGCTCTAGAGAAATACAGCTTCCAAGTTGGGAGGGGATCGTGCTCGAGAGTTTGTTTGATGATAGGTCAATGGCTAGAACCATGTCCATTTTACTCAGCTCTAGGGGAATATGGCCATGTAGGTGATTGTTGGATAAGTTTAAGTATAGTTTCAATCTACTCAAACCTGCAACTTCACTTGGAATTGTCCCTGAAATCCTATTATAAGAAAGGTCAAGAATTTCCAAGTTAATGCATTTTCCTAGGCTTGGTGGGATTGTACCTGAGAGCTGATTGTCATAAAGAAAGAGCTTTCTTAGCTGAGAAAGGTTAGCAAAGCTGTCAGGGATTGTACCCGAGAGTTTGTTTCTCGACAAATCGAGAAGGCCTAAATGGGGAACATTTCCAAAAGCTGATGGAATATGGCCGGAGAGCGAGTTATTCGATAGATACAGTCTCTCCAGTGTCTCCAGTTGACAAAGTTCAGGAGGGATCGAACCATTGAAGAGATTACTAGACAAGTTCAGTAGAGTGAGATTGACAAGATTTGAAATTTGTGGAGGAATTGGACCACAAATATGATTATCATCAAGATTTATCTGTGCAAGTTCAGTAGAGAGAGTACCAATAATAGAAGGCAACTCTCCCCCAAGATGATTTCCTGCCACATCGAGTTCTTGCAAATTAGAGCAATTAGCTAAAGAAGCAAAAAATGGTTTGAGGTCCGTGTTACCATCATGACTCGAGAATTGGTTGTAGGACAACTGCAGAACTTTCAAGTTTACCATTTTACTCAGAATCTTGGATGGTAACTCCCCGGTTAGTGAGTTCGACTCCAAGTCGAGCCATTCCAATTTTGAAGAGTTTGAAAGGGCTTGAGGAACTGTGCCCACGAGTTGGTTCGACCAAAGGAGGAGATATTTCAGCTCTTTAAACTCACAGTGATTCTTCAACTGGATTTCACCAGTAAGTGAATTGTTGGAAAGGTCTAAATACTTGAGAGACGAAGAGACATTACAAAGAAGTGATATATGTATGTCACCTGTTAGCTTGTTACTTCCCAAATTTAGATAAGTTAACTGATGAAGAAATCCCAATTCAGTTGGAATGTATCCTTCAAGACGATTGGATGATAAGCTGATCTCTTCAAGTCGGGAAAGAGAGCCAAGTTCAGCAGGGATGCGACCTTCAAAGAAGTTCTCGGACAGATCAAGAATCAACAAGTAAGAAAGCTTGGACAGAGATGGTGCGATTTTTCCACGTAACGATTTTTGACTTAAAGCAAGCTTTACAACTCTATTCCTATTCTTGTCACAAGTTACACCTGACCAAATGCATACATCGGAAGAGTTCCAATTCTTTAAAGCGTTTTTAGGGTCATCAGTGATTTGAGACATGAATGATAAAAGGGAAGCTCGATCGTTCAAAATTTGCGCACCATTTTCTGCACATACCGCGTCAAAAACTATGATCAAGAAAAGTAAACTGAGCCTGGAAAATTTTCGATACCCCCCCATTTCTGTATATACGAGGAAATTGATCGTTTTGAAAATAGGAAGAATTCAGAGAGACTGATAGAAATATATATAAGAAGAGGGCCCGTTGAGAGAAAATGCTATGCACCATGTTATAAGGGTGTCTTTGATGGCTAGAGATGTCCAATACAAAGAAGCAAATGCAAGAAATCGGAAAACTTTCTGCCTAACTTTATATGAAGCAGAATCTTTGACAATGAGTATTGAACAAGTGTGAACTGTTCTTTGCGCCACGTAAACGTTGTTAATTACATTTGGTGGTTTACATGTCATTAGGCCTAACTATGTGTTCTGTGGTTCCTTCAGGGATTAGTGTAAATAATTAGTGGATGGTGATTTGTTAAATTTAAGAAAATTTAGGTTACAAGCACGCTTCAGATTTGACGATAGGATAATATATAGGAAACTTTCGATTCTGGTAGAGTTGTCGGGCTCAGATTGTTCATTGTGCATGTTGATGTCATTTCTTATTCATAATTGTGTATATTCAGAGTGTTTCTCTTATATTAGTAAAATAAAAAGTACTTGAAATTCAGCAATAAGAAGTGGTTAAAGGTGACACTTAACTTGGTAATCCATTGAAGTTCAAAACTTTACGTGAAAGGTCACTCAGTTAAGCACTGGTGTCCTGTTCAGCATGCCTAATGCCCTTGAATTTCTCAGAAGTTATGGTTTTCATGCAAATATGGAAAAGAATAAGGAAGAAAGGGAAGTTTTGTTATACTGTAGTGTTGCTAGAACTGTATACCATACAAATTCGTATTTCGTTATTCAATTACCGTACCATGTAAAAAAAAATTTCATAGAAAAATATTATAGCTAGTAAATGGCCTATGCTCTTCCAATGGTATTTTTAATACATTTTCATTTGTTCCAAGATACCTTATAATATTCATAACGAAAAAATCAGTAGCAAGTGGATACATCTTTGATATTGAAAGTAGACTATAAATCTATGTGCTTTCTATTTGTTGTTTAGTAATCCGATTCTCGATTAAGAACTACGATGATCTACGTTTTGCATGAGGCACGATTTTATGAATAGCTTCTTTCGACATCATGACGGAGGACATAGCTTAGAGTTCATGAGTTCTCTCGTGATAGAGCGATATGTCCTCAATGCATAAGGCATAGTTTTGTAGAATTGCTATAAAATGCAAGTTGATGAATTAATTTTGATCCAATTACTATATATATATATATATATATATATATATAAATGCAGTAGAATTTGACCTCATGACTCGAATCACGCTTTAAAATTCAAACGTGGCGAATCTACACTATGCGTGTTAGATGGATTTTTTTCACATAAAAAAAGGTAAAAAGTGGGTAATTTTTTCCCTTGTTTATAACGCAAGAAGAAACCAGTAATTAACTATACGCAGATCATATATTTGGTAGGTACGATCTAGTGAAAATTTATTAAATTCAATAAGGAACAGTTCATCTAAAAAATTCTTAGTGGAGTATAAATTTGCTAGTAAGACTCTTCATCATGTATAATTGCTCCATGCCATCACGAAAAATCTCGATATTCCCAAAAATTTTAACACCAAAGCTCTGATACCAATTGTATATAGACATATAATGCTCACTAAATTAATCCAATATAACTTTATTGGAAAAAATAAGAGATTAAGCCACGATATGAAGTAATTGATCACAAGAATACAAGAACGATGTAAATTACATGAGAATGAATATTTTATTATAATATGGAGAGAGAATATAAAGATTATATGTTTACAATGTTTCTAACATCTTTTTATATCATAATGAAGAGCTAATTATATGTAGAGAATAAACACGAGATGTCCAAACCCTCATAGTAGAATTATAGTTGAAATAAAATTCAAAATACGGAGTAGAGGAGAAAAAATCGCGCAAGAAGCGAAACAGATAAGTGGCGCCGCGGCACCACAGGCAGGCATCGCAGTGCTGAGCGACGCCTACTTTCGGGTCTTTTGCTCTAAAATCTTGATTTTCTCAATCCCAATGTCTTCTTCAAGTCCAACACAAATTCCTATTTCACCAATGGGCTTCCAAGTTGAACTTCAATTATAATTCATCAAGTAAACTTAAATATGATTTCACAATGGTATTCAAAATAGAATTCTTCTTAATGTGCACTTTAATTAGATATCTCAATTATCTCCAACAAAGAATTCGAGTCACATCCAAATTCTAACATATCAAAATATCATAAATTATCTTTTGTCAACATATTTTATCGAATTTAGAAATCGAGTAATAAATTGAAGGAAATAATCAAGGAAGGTGGTGGCAAATTGACCAATAAATGACTCTAAATATTAATAAATGGCGAAAGAATAAATCTCTCAGATCGTAATTCTATTCCAAGAAATCATTGTGAGTACCAAATAAAAGTGAGTCTAACAATAAAAGTGTAAAACTATATTATAAAACTGTTTATTCTAAAATATGCTAAAGAAAAAGGAATAGTAAGCGGTGTATGCTGCCACTAATTACTTTGTTTTGTAAGAAAGTTCATGCTTAATTATAATTAAATACTCACAAAAACATAATCATGAATTTAAGCAAGGGACCACAAGTCGACGACTTAAAAGTTAAAACATGGTGAAGTAACCACAATAAGTCCATAAGTCTTTCGTTTCTCAGTCAAATTATTATCCATTAATCTGGTAATTAGTTCGCCGTCCTTTTTTTTTCTTTTCGATATTGTGTGCAAGCCCTTTCCATTTATTACAAATGACCTTAATATTTATTTACTAATCGTAAAAATATAATATACGTGAATGCATAAGAAATTTAGTATTACGAATACTTGTTTGAAAATGGATAACATTTCTTATGCACGAATCCTTCGTGCTCGTCACAAATGAATATCGAAATTATGTATTTAAAAATGATGAAATCAATTTTACATATCGACACCATATAGAATAATATAACTTTGAAGTACTTATTTGTCGATGATTCATATCATATGCATACATGAAAGATTAGTGATACATAAAATAAATATAAATCTCGAAATTATGAATTTAATATCCATAACAAATATTATAACATTTTCTATGCTCTTCCCATGGTACTATTTTAACTAGCTGTGCAAAAGGACCAATAAATCACTCCAATTATAAATAAATAGTGAAAGATAAATTCTTGAGAATCATCATTCTATTAAAAGAAATCACCATTATCCATAATGCATAGTTTATACAAGTAATAGTGGGCGGTTTGTGCTGCCACTACTTATAATTAAATTCGAAGATCTAAAAATAATCATTAATCTCAGTATGATTACAAGTCGACGACTTAAAAGTTAAAACATAGTCACTTCTTTTCTATTTATAAATAATCAAACGATATGCACGGAATAATGGATATAGCAATCAAACATAATTAATTGATAATTCCCGACAAAACAAGTTCTAGGCAATTATTTTCTCTAAAATTTGTTTTCTTTCCTTCTATTTTCCATTCTTGCAATTAAATGGACTCTCGTAGTCAAACATTTTCTTCTAAGAATTCAAAAATGATTTCTGTATCACTCTATGCATAAAAAGGAACCATCATAAATCTTTCGATTCCCAGTCAGGTTATTATCCACTAATCTGAATTAGTCGGCTAGCATTTTTCAATATTGTGCACGCGGAGTCCACATTTATTTGTCAACTGTTGACTTAAAAAATATGCAAACTTATCAACAGACCCTACCTATTGGTATATGTTAGAATTATGGTATGATTCGAATTTTATTTTGAAGACTATTTGAGAATTCTATTTGAATCCTTAGTTGAGAATGTTAGTTGAAATCTATTTGTGAATTCTGGTTGGAATTCAATGTGTGAGTTATATTGGGAGTTTGAAATTTGTGCAGGACTCGAAGAAATCATAATAGAGTCCAAGTTACAATACGAGAGGAAGAAATCGTGCAAAGAGAAGGAAGAATCGTGCCCAGTGCTCGCTACACGTTCACTGCTTGAGTGCAATGAACAAGAAAGCCAGTGCTCGCCAGCCACAAGGAGACCACTCGAGCGGCCGACCACCACTCGACCTCGGTGAGACTACCACTTGTATCCGATTTATGATCAATTTGCGATTTTGACAATTTTTTCAATCATATCTTATCCCAAATACTTCATTATTGTATAAACTTATTATAGCTGAACTCCACCACATCTTAGGTTCTTCTTTGCACTATATATATGAAGTGTAAATCTCTACAAAAATCAATTATTACATTCTATACAATAATTTGTAATATTTTTTTTATTGATATTAATAAAATTCTCTTATGTACGTGGTATATTTTTACCACATAAATCTTGTATTTTTGTTTGATCTATTTTTCATATTACCAAATTTTATACTCGTTTAAATCATAACAAGTGGTATAAGAGTGAGGAAGTCTTTCGCTCGTAGCGAGGGAGCTGTCACTCGAGCGACAGCGAGGCGAAAGGCAGGCAACAATATTTTTGTTTTTGCCGCTGGAGCCAAATCATGGCGACAGTCTAACGAAATTCTGGCGTCGCATTTTCCTTTTTTTCAACCTCTAACCCTAATTTAACTCATTTATACAAAATTGCATCCAAATCCTTGACTTTTTACAAATGTTCAATTAAGACCCTTTTGTTTACAAACATGTCATTACAACATTGGACCTAAAAATCTCACCCTTTTGGCATTTTGTGACAAAATCATACAAATAAAGTCAAGGAAATAAAATACATAAAACTAAACTCCCAAATCTATACTACCCAAGTTACTCAAATTCTTCTACTTCTTGCATTTCTTGGTATACTTGTTTTCTGAAATCAAAAACTCAATACCCAGTGTAAAAGTACATGATTCATGAAATAAAAAAGACTCATAAACACAAATAAGTATGCTAGTTTGAGACGTGACATTAATGTCAATCAAAACACCAACCGAAACATTAACATCACAAAACATCAAAACTGAAACAGCTATGCATATGACATGGAATGCATAGTCTCCCCCTTACTGCAAACTNATAAGCATGCTAGTTTGAGACGTAACATTAATGTCAACCAAAACACCAACCGAAACATTAACATCACAAAACATCAAAACTGAAACAGCTATGCATATGACATGGAATGCATAGTCTCCCCCTTACTGCAAACTCTCAATGTTTTTATGCAGTAGGCAAATAAATCTATGTCTCTCCCCAACGATCCATCATACATAAAATGCAAAACTCAATTTTTTTTAATCATTTAATGCTCCCCTGTGTATATTTTCTCTCCCTTTTTGTCACAAATGATTAAGGGTGTAATGTCAAATTCAATTTTAACCATGAATATACAACAGTCCAAACCAGCTAATAGAGTGCACAAGCATAATTAGCAAGTAGTAAACCTCAATGTGTTTATGCAGTAGGCAAATATATATACGTCTCTCCCCAACGACCCCTCATACATAAAATGCAAAACTCAATTTCATTTAATCATTTAATGCTCCCCCTATGTATATTTTCTCTCCCTTTTTGTCACAAATGACTAAGTGTACAATGTCAAATTCAATTTTAACCATGAATATACAACAGTCCAAACCAGCTGATAGCGTGCACAAGCATAATTAGCAAGTAGTAAACCTCCCCACATACTCAGGTTAGGTCAGAATGGAGTAAATTGTATAAGTGACTCATGTGTGTAAAATGTCACTAATCCAATGCAAATAGGACTCCAAACCTTGATTTTGTGAGAAGGGACATGCTAAACATCACTGCCAATAAGTATATTCTCATACTAATGAAAATCAGACCATAAAGCAGAGTAGGATCTATAAATTAATACTTTTTTTTTTTTTTTCATATTCCAATTTTTTTTAAATATGAGCATATATAATTTTCACATATTTCAAGCTCATCATATTTCTCATATCTTCCATATCTTCAAGCTCATCAATTTTTCATCTTAAGTGCATGTCCTTCTCTATTGAGNATATTTCAAGCTCATCATATTTTTCATATCTTCCATATCTTCAAGCTCATCAATTTTTCATCTTAAGTGCATGTCCTTCTCTATTGAGCAACTAAGATGACCCATTTAGCGAGCTTTAGGCCAGTTAACCCAAGTCAGACCATAGACACCAGATTTTGAGACACCCCGTAGTCTTAATTGCTCGAGTCAAATAACCTCGAAGAAGAACATTAAGATATTGAGCTTATTAGGGGATGTGCTTAGGCTTAGGTCTACTAAAAGTAGTCAATTCATGTTCAAAGTCAACTTACTAACAAGTGACTACCATTCCAAATTTCACACATGCAGTTAAGTCCCATTTACAAAATCATAGTGTGTGCAGTGCAGATGGTACATGAAGACGTCTATACTAATTACTACATATCAACACAAACAAGTAATGGAAACTATGTTACAGCTAATCAATTATGTCCATACATGATCGAACATACAAGTTTAAGAATATTATATATCATGCTATAAAAACACTTTCCCGCATATTTATTTTTCAATTTTTCAAATTTTTGTTGTTTTTAATTTAAAACATGAATGCATCAAGTACACAAAAAATCAAACACACACACAAATAATAATAAAAAAACCATGTGATTTGTACCTAGAAAACAAATAAACAAATGTGATGTATGCATAAATCAATGACACATAATGATAAAGTTCGAGTATGCATAAAAAATACATAATCAGTCAGGTATGCAAATGCTCTTACCTTTAAGAGCACCGTGATATATTTCAATATTTTTCAGATCATTTTTCGTTATCCAAACTTGTCTAGTGATAGGAATATTCCTATTCATCCGTGTTATTAAATTCGTCAATTGACTCACTTGATTAGTAAAAAAGTCAATCTGACCAACATAATCCTGATTCTTTTTTCTATTTAAGTTCCGATTTCTATTTCTGTTCAGGAAATAATGACACAGTGAAAAAATGTAGGGATAAACCTAGGACCAATGTTATGTGGACGCTGACGTCTATTCCTAGGTCGATAGGTCTTGCGCTGTCTAGTAAGCCTCTGTCTAACAAATCCTTTATTCTTAAGATTGAGGTTAGGCACAAGTTTGGGCTGGTCGGTGGCAGGGACAATATGGTCTTGGACGTACTAGGTGAGAAGAGGAATTTTGGATCTGGAGACTTATTTCAAGCCGGCTTGCCCATTCATAACATGTTATCTAACCTTTTAGAACCACTAGAGAAGGCAAGCAGTTGAGACTTAGAATATTCTATATCGCTCAGAAGGTTCTTAACCTGAATTTCTAAGATCTCTTTTTCAGAGGTCAACTCACTGACTCTCCTAGAGGACTTCTCAAACTCACTACTGAGATTTCTAACCTAGTATCCAAAGATTCATTCATGGATTTCACTCCACTTAGGAATGAGGTAGATTCCTTAATGGGCGCTACTAACTTCTCATTTTGCAATTCAAGTTCCTTATTCTTCGCACTCAATACTTTGTTTTTGGTAAGAATCTTAAGACCCTTCTCATACATCTTATCGTAAGCCTCTTGGATATCTTACTAACCCATAGAGTCCTCATGAGAATCCTTATCACTATCTAACTCCTCTTCTCTTTCACCCCCAGGTCAGATCCTTCCTTAACCCTAGCAGTAAATGCAATATATTTTCCACTTTCCTCACGAGTGGATTTCTCACCTTGATTGTCCAAGTTAGACTCGTCATCGGTGAGAGTAGCATTCATAGCCTTATCCAAATTTCTCCTACTGCTAGGACACTCACTCCTAACATGACCAAAACCTCGACAATGGCATCTCAGAGATTTAGAGTTTCCCCTAGATTCACTCGGGCCACCTTTGTCTCTCTTGAGGATTATTTTTCTTTCTAAAAATTTTTCGAAATTGGTTAGCCAGGTAAGCCAACTCCTCATTATCCGGTGAATCAGAATAAGAAGATTCGGTCCGGATGTTTCTCGTGGGTTTCAAGGCTAGAGATTTATCTTTAACAGGTTTATCTAAGGTCAGCACATACGTCTGGAGGGATTCAACTAACTTCTCTATCTTAATGGAATCTATGTCCTCACTTTCTTCCATCACTGTGATTTTAGGCCTGAAACGCTCGGGTAAGGATCTAAGAATTTTTCTTACAATCTTAGACTCCGAGATTCTCTCACCTAGGTTGAAACTAGAATTCACTATGTCATTTAAGCTCGCATAAAATTCATGAAAATGTCTCATCTTCTTTCATCATATTCTCTTCAAACCTAGTGGTCAACATCTGTAACTTAGAGTTCTTAACAACCCGAGTTCCCTCATGTGTGGTCTGTAGAATATCCCAAACCTCTTTGGCTACCTCATACATAGTCACTCTCCTAAACTCTTCCGAGGATAACGTCATAAATAAGGCATGTAAGGCTTTACTGTTCCATTTACATTCATCTAAGTTCGTCCTAGTCTAATTAGCAATGGGAGTAGGGGTCAATTGTCTACAGTTGTACTTAGGGCACTCCAACCATTCACCACACTCAATCAAATCCATTCATCCATAGATTTTAAGAACGTTCTCATCCTAACTTTCCAATAGGCATAGTTAGTGTTATCAAAGTATGGCGGGACGGACAATGAGCTACCTATCTAGACAAATTAAGGCCGGGACTCGAAATTAAGCTCAGATACCAATTGAAATAACGTAGTTTAATAACTAAGTTCGACCTTACGTGCGGAATTACGCTAATTAAAATAACAAGTCACTTTTAATTAGTTTGTAGATGGTTAACATACAATCCAATTTTCCTAAGTTGAATTACCGCATTTGGAATATTTGGAAAGTAATAAATAACACAAAGTCTGATGACGGAGAAACCCAATTGGGTAAAATTCCGGGACCAAGCTAGTTGCCTCCACTATAGACAATGTGGGTTACAGTTCAATTTCAAACTAGTTCCATTAGCTGTTGTAAACCCCGCAACTCGAAGATCTGTTGTTCCTTCCAAACTCACGATCTGCTACCGTAAATACTATTTAGCCAACCTGCTAGATCTCCCGATCTACCTCTTGTAGCTTCCAAGATCCTAAATTTCAGACTCACAATCTTCTATCAAGATTTGATGTATCAGTTTTACAATCTTCTGTACACGTCTCTTCCAAGTGGATACGCAGGAATCACCTATTCATGTTCTTCTTCCTGCGCTTGAATCCCTTCCTTAAAGTATTAAAAAAGTCAGGTGTTTTGGATTAGTGAACCTTAATGCTTTTCCAAAACTTGGTTACTAGATCACAAGAATGATGTGGATGAATCAATCAATGAATTTGCCTCTTGGATCTCTC
>CAIGRR010314135.1:0-18736 GCA_903798365.1 Fraxinus sp. 1973-6204 | reverse complement strand
GAGCTTATAGAGACAAGTTACTAGTATGATTTTGATTTTATGTATTCTAAATCAATCTTCAGGATGAAGGTGTATTGGGTTCCAGCGCCGTGGATTTATGGGACGGTAAATGTCTCCTCTTTGTTATTTATTTACAAATTGTTATATTCTTAAAGATTTGATTGTGAGATTTCATTTCTCATAAAGTTTGTCAATTTACTCTAGCAGGTGAAGGTGCAGTCAAAATTACAAAGGTAAAATAATATATGCCTACCCACTTTACACTATTTGCTTATCTTGTAGATTAGTTAAGGTTGATGTTTATGCTTCACTAAAATCCTAGGCGAACTATTACAAAAAAAGTAATAATAATATTTTGTGCTTCGATTGAGTAGTCATGGTTGATTGTCAAGTTGGTTGTATGTACAAAATATAGCACAGAGGCATATATTTCTTTGCTGACTACTACTGAAATTCAAAGAAGTTTAATGTTGCAACTTATTAACTTCGTTTCAACACAATAGTACTCACTTTTTTCGGTCGCCTGTGGATTTACTATTGATAAATGAGGACAGAAAAGAAAGCCTTCCATTATACGTGCTGTCGAAGTTGAACCTCCTGGATGTTCATTCAATCCCGCACATGAAAGCCATCAGGTTACTTTTTATATTTTATTTTTCCATGGCATTTTGATATTAAATTATCATATTTTGGCTTTCTGTTTTTCTGTTTGAATATTGAGTGCACCATATGATCTGTGTTATTATTCCAGGATGCATTGGCTCTTGCTGTTGCAGACGAAATGCAAAAAATTTATCGAGATGAATTGGGGCCTGAGCCTGTTCCTTTAACTGTTCCTGGAGAAGTTATCGATGAGGAAGAGGTCTCATCTTATATCTTGTAATTGTCTAGTAATTAGCATATTCATCTCAATCACCATTTGCTTTTCTATTTCCCTTATGAAATATGTCTATTTGGCTTCACTTTGCATGGATTGCCACGTCATTAGAAATATTTTCTTGATGCGGATGGGGAAGATGAGGATGATCAAAATGAAAATCTAATTGACAATGGAGAAGCAGATCCGGAGAAGAGGTCTGATTCATTAATTTGCTTATTTTCATTATCGTGACTGATTCCCTTTTTTATCCTCTTTAGGAATATTTATACATTTGAGCACTACTTTTTATGTATATCGAATTTGGGAATTCTTTAATAAATTGAGCATTTGCAACTGTACTCTCTGCTGATTCACTTTTATGTATATTTATTTAATATGTCATGTTTTGAGTAACCTTCCCTTAAGATTGGGATTTTCTGAATTTTGCGTTTATTTAATCTAGGAAGCAATACCACATAACCAGGTTTTCGGTTTTCCTCTTCTTAGACTTGGTTTTTGCATCACTAGTCTTCTCAAACAGAAGGGGCTTAAAGTTTGGTAATTACTTAACTGTTACCTTGGCATAAAGTCACATGGGCCGAAGACTATAACCTCATGTGTGACTAGGAGAGAGAAACCGTGATTCATGATTGTAGTTTTGTGACTCTATTAGTAAGCCCAACTTTGAGAGGAATATTGATAATTTGCCGGGAACATCCCTGTTTAGATATGGGTACTGTGAGTACGTCTCTGCAGCATCTGAATGATATTTATTACGTGAGCTAACAAAAATGTGTTACTTTGAATTTGATATGTGGTGACTTTAAGTTACTGGGGCAATAATCTAAGTTTATTCATACAGTAATAAGCTACTCACACATAATGTTTAATTGGTTAGATTAGGCGCTTCCTGGTCATTTACATTTACATTTTTTACATCACATATCTTGTGTAAAACTTGGTCCAGATGATTATTTACATGATATTATCTTAATGGTCCCAAGCCCCGTTTTAGAGGAAATAAAATAGTATTCTTGATTAAAAGAATACTTGTTAGGTTAATTTTCTGAAATATGCTAGTAATGTGAGATACTATCTTGATTGTGATTTCTTTTTCTTCCCCCAAATTGTTTAGGCCTCACAAAGCGAAATTGGTAACAAGAGTTGAGATGAATCGGAGGATTAGACGCAAGGAACAGTTGAGAACAGAAGCAGAAGCCAAGAAGGTGGAGAAACTCTCAAAAGAGATTGACTGGTACTCTCAATGTTTGCAAAGATTCCTTGAGTATGACACCCCCACCCCCCTTTTTTCTGTGTCAATTTTTAATGGCTTCTAGTGATACACAGCTTACCGGATATACTTCAAGAAATAGCTAAAGAGGATGAAGAAAAAAGCAAGAGACATCTCCGTCGCATTGTTGCTAAAAAGGAACGACTGAAAGCTTGTCCACCCCGCCTGGGAAAGCACAAGTACGGCATTTTTATGAGATATGGTTAAAAGTTAACAGTCCTGGGGTATACTATGTTTATTGCTGATTGGTAGTTGTAATAATTAAGTGAAGGGATCTTTATAAAATTGTTGAAACCTGTCTGAACGTTTGGATGCATGAATATTCACCTTTAAATTTATATACAAGTATTATAGTATCTTAGTTAGGTGAGGTCCTTGCAATTAAGGGAGGTGCAATCTTTCTAGACTTGGAATTTAGGTATATTTGTTATTCTAGTTTTGCTATGCCTGGGATTCTCTTTAGTATGAGCTTAAGTAGATTTAAATCTTTTGTCTCAGATTTGTGCCTGCTCCTCTCCAAGTCCTATTATCTGAAGAAAAGACTGGTTCCCTTCGACAGCTGAAGGTTTGTAGTTTTGGTTTTCATTTATCTTCTTTGTTTATGGTCACTTACCATCGGAACTTCATTACCTAGAGCATCTATGATACATTGGTTTAAATATTCATAGGATTATGTTTTGCTCATATTACGTGCATTTTTGGTTTGAAAATAGGGCTGTTGCACTCTTGCCAAAGATCGATTTAAGAGCTTGGAGAAAAGAGGATTAGTTGTCCCATCAAAGAAGAGTGCCGGGTCAGTTGACTTCTCTCTTATTCAAAATGCAGCATCACATATACTTGCAATCTGCTTGCTTCTGTGATTAATTGTTGTATAAAAGTTTGAAACATTTCTTTTATTTCTTACTGCGTGACTCGAGTTCGATTATAATCTTCCTTGTAGCACTTAAATTATCATACCATCATTTAATCTATTGGCTTGCAATTTTAAAGTTTCACCCCCTACATTTGCACGCACTTTTTTTAGTTTCTCTTTAATCACTTGGGACTTTGAGACCACTATAAATTATCCGATTCCATTTAGTACATCTTGTTAACAATACATTTTAAAATCTGAATGAACTAATTTCTTGTGTCATAGAATTTAGTACAGTAGGTTGACAACTCAAATAAAAGTTTTTATAAATGAAGATACAAGTAAAAAAAATATAGTGAAAGTTATTTATCATTTAAAAGAACTTATTATCGTTTTGTTTTGAAATCTGGATAAATATCAAATTATTGTCGTCAAGAAAAAAGTAACACATTTGAGAATTTTGAAGAACTTGTATTCCTTTATAAAATAATTTTTCAAAATTTATTTTTATTAAGTTTGATAGGTTTTGTTGTCTAATCTAATACAATTCAATTCAAATTTCCAACTATGCATGAAAAAAAAAATGGAAAAAAACAAGTTAATTGTTCATCAAATGGAGGTTAAGTCGATAAGTGGTTTTTTTAGGAAGTTTATGTTGCAAAATGACTAGCATCTAATTGTGGCAGGATATGGGTGTGACTTTTGCAGGAAGTAGAATCCTTGTTCATAGTTTGGTTTGCTCTCCCTTACGGAACTTCAAGACCAATGCTATGCAGAATGGCTGCTCCTCATTGCAGGAGTTCTCACAAAACTCATCCTGCCTGCTTGTTACAATTTATATTTCTGGTTCTCAGTGTGTGTGTTCGAAAGGGGATTTTGTTAGACAAATTTACATCAAATAATGTGTTTTATTTTATTTGCTTCTGTTATTTTGTATAATTATTTTCCTTCTTGATTATGATCTGAAGAATATACCTAAGATTCATAGCCAATATGTCCCCATCGACGATCCTGAGCTTTGGGGTTTTGGCCATATGAATGGTGGAAAAAGGAGCTTAAAAAATCCAATTTTCTGGAAGACGTTAACAAGTTGCTGGGCCTGCAAACCCACAATTTAAAATTTTCAAAATAGCAATAAGCAAGCAATTAAAATAATTGAATTGCATTCGATTAAAAGGTACCAACTTAATCGAATATAAACAACAAACTGGGCCTCTATATAGACACGATTGGCACTTGGAAGGTCGAAAATTCATTCAAGAAGTTATCAATTTTCCTTTACACGACTTCTCAAAGTGTGTTCTTGACTTCTTGTTACTCATTTCCTAGAATATATGCATCCCAAAAATAAACAAGCTGCTCCTAGAGTTGATTGTCCAATTTTAACTCGGAAAGGATGGTTAAGTAATTACAAACATGTAGCCTACATTGTTTTTCCTGATCTAGTCTACTAGTCCCAAGTAACTATTCTATTTTATATTAAAAAATCAAAGGTCTTTGTTTATTGTATTAGGCTATAGAATTAGAATGGGTACACCAATGATATATTGTCCATTTTACCATCAAAACCTGTCATTGTCAGAGGTATTTTTATGGCTGAGACAATGCATGCTTTGCTTGGGGGTTATACGTACCAGCTATGAAATCTAAGTATCCGTTTTCCTTCTCTTATCATACTTCTCTACAAATATTGAACACCTGATTGGGAAGGCTTTGTCACCTGATGATACTGTAGATGAAGCTGTTGCCTGTCGGTTTTTTATATCAAGCTGGAGCAATCTCTGTCATCAGGTCAACACCAGATTCAGTTGAGGACACTGATAGAGACAGACAAGTTGAACTTGCTTGCGAGACTTTTTGATATGACGTTCAATTTTGATTCTTCGACTGGTGCAGTTTTATGAATAAAAATTTGTTTCTTTAAAGAAGCAGTGTTATTGACTTAATTTCCCATGTCATTGCTGTTGGGAAATGAAATCTACTTAATCATACGCAGCGAAAAATAAAACAATTTCAATTCTCATACAAGGATCTGTTTTGTATTTAGAAAGAAAGTGTATTTAGAATAATACATTTGATGAATTCTGCAAACCCTTTTTCTAATTCTCGAACTCCAATGATCACGATCTGCAATACAAGTTGTCCAATTGTTCAGCCTCCAATGATGATCCACAGATTCCACACAGGGAACAAGAATGACAGCTAGGGTTTTCTTTTCTCATGCTAGCAAGAACAATGAATTTTTTCATTGCAGTTTTCAAACCCTGACAGCTTATTAATACAAGTCCAAACGGGTTTGGTCAATCTACATTTAATTAATCAAATTAATTAAATCTGGTCCATGAATTAATTAATTCAATTAATTAATTCGGACATATTAATAAGCAACTCAATTAATTAATTATTCAACACTGTCAATTAATTAATTGGTAAATCTCATTCCTCTGGCTCTCTTTTGTGTGTGACTCATTAGATTCTCAATTACGATACCGAACAACGTGAATTATTATTTTGATATAATTGAAATCGATAAATTAAAACACCCAATTTTAATTTATTACTAATTCACATTCGTTATCCCAAATTGACATCTAGCAATGTGTCAAGGCAATACATGTGACAGGAAATGTCACGTGGTATGACAAAACCAAATTTGTTCGTTTATCGTGAAACTATAATCCTTTCGTCAATATAATCCGATCAATTATGAGATATGGATATGTGTCAATCTCAATTATCGATCATGTCTTTTATCCTACTGTTAAGTCAATGTAAGTCGAAAACTCCTTTTCGACTTATGAGTTCACCTTGGCCAAGAATTTCATNGATCAATTATGAGATATGGATATGTGTCAATCTCAATTATCGATCATATTTTTTATCCTACTGTTAAGTCAATGTAAGTCGAAAACTCATTTTCGACTTATTAGTTCACCTTGACCAAGGATTTCATTATCAACTTAATTGGATGAAATGTAGATCATAATCTCTTACTATCTAAGAGTGACGAATCATTTATTAATCATTCACAACCTTCATATAATTTTTAACATACCCGAACGATGCCGTATTCTCGACCCTTGATAGAGCAACATCCAACATCATCAAAGTATGAATGTCCTCATATAAGACATTATGATGACCTCAAGTCAAAGGACCAATTCCACTACCAAACGTTGGAGATTAACAACTGACACTCAAATAGTTTTCCATGTGGAATCTCCCAGCGGATCTCCAATATTTTGTTCTATAACAAAACATTAACGTGTTCATTCAAGTGTCATCACATTTTACCTTGTGAGATCAGCTACTTACTCCATAAGTAAGAAATGACACATGTGATGGTCTATCCGTAATAACGATATCCGTATCTCGTTATTACATACGACCACGGACGATTTAAGATTCAATCATATATAATTTGTATCTCACAATCACAACTCCTTGTGATTAACAAATTACCAAGACTTGAATCTACGGATTCTATTATTTAATTAATTTGAATATTAATTCAATTAAATAATAGATCTTGCCATAAATATNATATAATTTGTATCTCACAATCACAACTCCTTGTGATTAACAAATTATCAAGACTTGAATCTACGAATTCTTTTATTTAATTAATTAGAATGTTAATTCAATTAAATAATAGATCTTTCCATAAATATACATCGATTATACACATTAAAAGTGTTTATCTCCAAAACTGATTGGATTTAGGGCATAACACTTACAATTGCTTTGCATGGGCAGTGGTCCGTACAATTGCATGTTTAAGAAAATTATTAATAATATTTCAGACTAACCTGTGAATTAAACAGAGACGAAAGTCTTCATAGCAATCTGTGAGTCCTTTGTGGAAGTGCTCGTGCTCATTAATCAAAGGTATGCCAGGGATAATGAATAAAATTGTTAGAGGTAGTTTTCCCGTAAGTATACTTGCACCAACATCTAGTCCTAAATATTTATTTTTAATAGGAAACATTTAGGACATTGAAATTGGGGGAAATCCCTTGGTGAAGGCTTTGTTTGTTCATATTGCTTATAGTTTCTTGGTTTTAAATATGGTGGATGAGAATTATCAAGAAGATCTTTACAGCCATCTAGCATGCTTCAGAGAGTTCAGTATTTCATGGATTCAATCTTTTGGTTATGTCAAAATATTATGAAAATATATATGATATATGTTGTTTTGTTACATCAGTTTAAGATGGTGCTGCATTTTTATTCATTGCACGATATGGCAAGTCAGTGCCACCTACTCGGGTGCTAATCACTCGTGCCCGGTGCCCATATTGTTTTAATGAAAAATAATACGGACTTCACCATATTGTTTCCACCCTATCCCTTTTCCCCCTTGCCCAAAGCTTTCCTCTTGTCATCCACTCTTATAGAGATGGACAGTTTGAACTTCGGAGGGAAGTATTTTTCGTTTATCTTTTTACTTTTTTTTTTTCTTTTCATTCTGTCAGTTTTTTTATTTTAGTTAAAAATAAAGATAAAATCATATTGAATAAAAATCTGACTTTTAATAATACAGGAGAAGTAAAAACCGTTGACTCAATGTGCTACAAAGTTGAAATATAGAAAATTTAATTGTCAATAAATAAAAGTTTAGAACCCATTTGTAAAAGTATAATAGAGCAGGGACTTTCACTGAAATCTTCCTTTGTTTCGACAGCCTTTTACTACCTTTGAACTTTGAAGTTGGCTTAGAAAAACGAAAGAATAAATAAAACGAAAGAAATAAAAATCTATCTTGGTGTACCTTCCTCTTTGACAGAAGCTTCGACGTGAACGGATGGATGGAAAAAACAGATAAACAGCTCAGAGTTTTGAAAGTATTTGTTCAACATAATCGGCATCCCGCTTGGTTTTTGTAAGTTTTCATCTGTTACTTTTGGATCTTTTTTTTTGCTTATTTTGTTTATTATGCGTTGGAGTTGATTTGAACTTCTCTTTGTGGCGTGTCATGGGATGTCATGAATCTTTGATTCTTATTTGCTAATATTTTCATGGGCCAGCAAAAAATCACGGTTTCACACAAATTTTAAGACTGCTTTTAAATTTTCATTTTTATCCTCTTTCTGTTCTTTGCTCTTTTATTTTAGAGTTTAAAAAAATGTTTCCTGGATGAACAATTGGACTTTCCTGAATTAACTTTGTTTCTTATGAGTTTTGTAGATTTCTTCTTCTGTTTCAATAAAGTTTCATGTTTGTTGGCTCATAGATTCATTAAAAATATTTTAGGGGTTTTGAGCGTTTTCTTGTGGTGTAATTGACTGAAAGATATTTATTGAGACATACGAGGATTGATTGACACTGCTTTTCAATTTTACAGCTTTGTGATATTTGATTGTCCTTCAGTCAGGTGAAGAAACTATTGAAAATGATTCTGTAACATAAAAGTTCATTAATTTTCTGAGAATAAAGCACTACCGAGAAAGCAATATGGTTTCAAGTGATAATGGTGAGAATAGTGGTGGAGCTAAGGAATCTCATGGTACTGAAGTCAAAGGTAATGTTCATCTGCACGTCTCAACGTCTCAAAGGGGTCTTATAAGTGAAGAAAATTCAGAAAATGGGTTTGGTGATGGTTTTTCAGCTCTTTCCAAAAGGCTAAGATTCCTTAAGTTTGGTAATTTGACTTCTCCATCAGCAAAATTTCAGCGTATAGCTGAGGAGAGGGATGAAGTCTCACGCAATGTACCTTCTTCTACCAGCCTTCACATCCGTGAACGCATTAATAGGATTTTCTCTCGGAAAATTGATTGGAATTCTCTTGGGAAAATTTGCAAAGAATGGATAAGGGATCCCATGAATTTGGCTCTTTTTATCTGGATTACCTGTGTTGCTGTTTCAGGTGCTATTCTGTTTATGGTTATGGTTGGAATGTTGAACCATGCCATACCAAAAAAGCCTCAACGAGATATTTGGTTTGAAGTCAATAATCAAATTCTCAATGCACTGTTCACCCTCATGTGTTTATACCAACACCCAATACGAATATATCACCTAGCACTACTATTCAAATGGAGGCCAGAAGATGTTTTAAAGCTCAGAAAAGTTTACTGCAAGAATGGCACCTATAAACCCCATGAGTGGGCACACATGATGGTGGTTGTGGCTCTACTCAACCTCAACTGTTTTGCTCAGTATGCATCATGCGGTCTTAACTTGGGATACAGGAGATCTAAGCGACCTGCTATTGGGGTTGGAATATGCATCTCTGTTGCAATTGGTGCCCCTGCAATTGCTGGTATTTACTCCATGCTTAGTCCACTTGGGAGAGACTATGAGACCGAGTCGGATGAAGAAGCACAACTTCCGGTTACCACTGATGGAAGTAGCCGACCAGATCAACTGAGGAGACAGTCATTTAAAAAAAGATATTCATTTGCATTGAGAGATGAGGAAATAAACATTGTGAGTAGACCACTATGGAGTGGAGGTATTCTTGATTTTTGGGATGATATTTCCTTAGCTTATCTATCACTATTTTGTAGCTTCTGTGTTTTTGGATGGAATATGGAGAGACTTGGGTTCGGTAACATGTATGTTCACATTGTTACTTTTCTTCTATTATGTATGGCTCCTTTTTGGATTTTCAACCTGGCTGCCGTTAATATAGACAGTGATACTGCCAGGGCGGCGTTAGGTGTTACCGGTATTTTCCTTTGCATATTTGGGCTACTGTATGGTGGTTTTTGGAGGATTCAGATGAGAAAGAGATTTAATTTGCCCCCATATAACTTTTGTTTTGGTAAACCAGCTGTCAGTGACTTTGTTCTGTGGCTTTGCTGCTGTTGGTGTTCTCTAGCTCAGGAAGTACGGACAGGTAATTCATATGATATTGTGGAGGATAAGTTCTGCAGGAGAAAAGGTGACCGAGTGCCAATGTCTCCTTTGCCTCGTGAAGATGGGGAATTTCAGTTTAGGTCCAGCCCGAGTTCTCCTCTTGGTAACAGCTCCTCTCCATCGCATATTATGAAAACTAACTCCCCAAGTCCTAGCCGCTTTCCAAAGGAATACTACAGTCCACAGAGGCAGCTTTCTTTAATTCAAGAAGAATCTCGTATACAAGGTAAAGATGAAACAATGACACCACCTGCACCTTCAGTAATACAGAGAGAGTAGATTTTTGACACAACAATTTGAAATGTTATTGTGATTTGTACAATGAATACCAACAGACTAGGCATGTAATTTATTGATTTTTGGGTGTATCCATATGTAAGTCATACTTCTGTATTTTTCTTTGGATTGTTTTATGAATATTAATGTTGTTAGTGCATTATTACTCTTTTGATATCTCTTTTTCTTCCATTTATTAGATGAATGCATCATAGGGTATAAAGCTCTGTGCCTGGTTTTGCAGGCTTGCATTTAGGTTCTAATCTTTGTATTTGTATATTTCAGTTTTCTTTTGTATTAGTTGGTTTCTTTTTGAGTTCATTTCTTCTTCCCTGAAATGGAAACACTTGTATGAGCCCCATTTTGAGAGAGAAAATGCATTTTTGAATAGTGATTTTTGGAGAATTTGTGGTTAAAAATTAAGAAAAAGTTTTCGATTTACATATAATATTATTTTATTGGAGAACGTTTGGTTGAAAATAAGTTTTGAAAAAATGAAGTTTCAAAAAAATGGGGCTCAAACAACCTCGTATAAAATTAGAATCCCGGACCGGGATAACCAGATCTCCTGACACATGTTTTTCATTTTCAATTAACTGAACATTACTGGCTCAAACCTTCGTCTGCTGAATCTTCATAGAAATTCTTACATTATTTGCAACTTAGGATAAAACGTAGGGAACAATTGGAAGGAATACTAAGTGTATCAGTATACTTCACGCAAACAATAATGGATGAGAATTTATTCAGTCTACCCCGGCCTAGGATCAGAAATCATGGGGGTACTCAAAATTTGCGCCAGTCCATAGTATGTGGGATTTGGGAATAGATTTGAAAATTGGATCTTACTTTCCTTTGTACTTTGAAGATACAGAATGGGGTGAAGCATGGTGTTTTGATTTACTAATTTTAGCTGCTATAGGGATGTTGAAGATTTCTTTGGATAATTTTGGATTGCTACTTGAGCCTCAGATCAGATGAGTACAATAATTGTTCTAATTGCGAGAACACAGAAGCAGCTGGAAGTGTGAAGACATGGTAACAGTGAATCTGCTGATGCACTTCTTTTGGTACTTATATTGTCTCGTTTCGTGTAGTTCTTGTCATTGCCTGAAGCAAAATGGTCCATAAAAGATCGCTGCCTATATAGTTGGTGGAATGGAATTTCCAACTTCTGGTATGATCAGGAAGTGGCATGCGTCACATTTTTGCCCTTCTGGTAATATATTGGTTGACGTTATTCTCGAGAGATGATTGAACAGAGAAGGTGAAACTTGAGATCCCCTTTGGAAGCTTTACGGAACTTCTGCTCCTCCCCTGTTCATTTATTTATAGTTTTTATTCCTTTTTTCCCTGGTGCAGATTATCTCAGTCAAACATGGGGTTGTCCAATAAAATAATAGTTCTCATTGACTTGATCAATGTGAAAACAGGTAACAATCAGTGAATCTTTGTGGTTGGCAACATTAACTCCAAGTTTTGGGAAGCAGTGTCAAGTATGCTTGAAGATGTTATGGCTCAAAATTGTCCTCTGCATATTACTTGTGTAGGAGCTAGTTTATTTGGTACAATTATACGTGCCTATTTGACTGTATTCTTTATACATGCTTGGAAGTTAATTGTTAAGAATTTGCTTTGGTTAAGTAAAATTAGAACGGACTCGCTATAGTTCTAGATACTCTTTCAGTGACTACTGCTAAATGGTGCGTCTGCTGACTGAAGGGTGAAGAGTAAAATCTTCATTGAAGAGATAAATACGTTTCACCGCCTGAAGGTTGTATATTCTGACATCTAACAACCTAAAGTATCAATTTCAGCATTTTGCATTAATTTTGTGTGTGTGTGAACCACTTCAGCTGGGATGGATGTTTTTAGGCTCCTATCCAATTGTGTAGTGGGAGGGTTTGGCGCAGTCCCCTACCTGTATATTAATATATAAATGAAGTACATGGAGGGGGATGTCGGGACTTACCTCCTAACAGGGATATACAAAAAAGAACTAGTAAAATTTAAACAAGGAAATACTACGCCCCTTGCACATCTGCCTATTCTGAGCATGCAAATTTTATGCCAATAAGCTACTGACTATAAAGCCCCTTATTTGGACTTTCTTTTTAGGGATTCTTAAATATGGGAGGCCGTATCAGTTCTTAGGATACCCTTACCTTGTTCCTCCATACGAGTTACTTCCACCACTGACTTACTCTTATTCTGCAGCCTTCTATTTGCACACCAATCTGCAGCCATGCTCGTTTCTACCCCTTTGTTTCTGTCAACATTCTCCTAATGTCACCCAGTAAGCACACTGCTTCCATTAGCTCTGGTTACCTAATCCTTATAGCGTTAACTAGACTTGTTGAATCCACTTCCACCTCTATCCTTTCTATCTGTTTTTGCTTATACATGCTCAATCCCTTATGGAATCTGCCATGAAGCTATTACAATTTCTATAATGTTCATGGAATGCAAAGACCAATTGACGCTTATTATCTCTCAATATGCCCCCTCCTGCTTCTTGTCCTGAGGAGGCTTTGTAACACCCACAAGTATTCAACTAATACATTCCTTCATTTGTTCTTTGCCATCTAATCAATACTATAATTTCCTTCTATGCTTTGATCTCCTTTCCAGCTTCTGTTCAATATTATATGAGCCCGTATAAGCAATTTGATCAAACATTCCACGATCCACCCTCCAAATTATCCTTTCCTCTGTCATGGCATACTTAAACAGGTTTAGCATTTGTCAAACACTGCCTTTGCCTTTTTTATTTTTTTTCATTTTTTTTTTTTTATTTTGGTTCTTCTGTCAGAAGTTTATTTGCTTACATGGCAGTTTATATGGGAATTGATTCATTCTTCATTGGTCGTTCTTAATCTCTCAGTATGGGGGTTGTGCCTTGGGAATGTAGAACGGGATTTTTCTTCCCTTAGTATCGATCATGTTGTGCTAAACTTGATGGTAAGTATGGATTTTGTATTTACATTTCCTTCTCTCTCCTCCCAATTCATGTGGTGGGTGCAAAGTGTGTTTGGCATGTAGGCTTTGCAGGTACATGTTTTTGCTGTTAGTCACAGTTATACAGAGACAGGACTCGAAAGAAAACGAAGTGAAATTCGATGATGAACAGTTTCATGTTACATCTAGCAGGTGAATATTACTTACTATGTAACATATTTACTAGTCTCTGTATCTACAAAATGAGGCTCCTTTCTCTTCATTTGTAAAACCTGCTACACATTTTGCTTAATAAATTGATGCCTTTGGTCATGTTACATTATGCAAAAATTCATTTAAATATCTCTAGATGATGCTCATGAAGACAGTAGTAATATACTATTGGAGATTAAATTATAACATTATTGCTTTTGTTTCTTCATATAATTGAATCCATGCAATAACTGGTGGAGGTGAAGATTTCTTTCATCAGTTAACTTTTCATATTGGATCTTTTAGTTTGGGGTATTTGGCTTATGATCCCAATTGTGTGCACCAAGCTTTAATTTGACCTTTTAGGTATGCAAATGCAATGGGATATTTTTAGTAGGAGAAGGGGCCTTTTGCCAGGGGTCTTACCGGCCCCCTCAATGTAGTGCCAACCCCACCCCAATGTATTAAAAAAAAAAATTGTGGCCCCCGCCCCATGTGTGTGACCTGGTACATGCATGTGAAAAAGAGGCATGTACTTGTAACAGATCTCTAGTAACCACAGTGCCTTTAACATTATTCCTTGTCCATCAGTCAAAATCATTTGCAAAATTACATATTCTTTTTACTACGTCATAAAAATCGCTTATTTTCATGCGGAAGGAGACGAAGTGAGGATCAGAAATAATAATAAAAAAAAAAAAAAAAATTGAAACTTCTGTGACTATTGAAAAACGACATTAAAAGCAAATTTCGATAAAGAAAACGTAATGTGGTGTTTAATTCTCTTCTTTGGATGTTTAGTGACCAATAGTGTAAACGAAAGGTTCAAAATTTTCCACTTTCTAATCTATCATTAGTGTGATCGTGGTCATGTTTAAACTATACTATATTATTGGTAATTAAGTGTAATTGTTGATAGTCGACATGTATAATGGACATTCGAACGTTGTCACTTAGTATGAACATTATGAAATGAAAAAGCAGCAGAAAAAATAAATGCATTAGTTATTAATGCTTGTTAAAAGACAATGGCCACCAAAGATTTTACCGACCCGACCCGACCGGCCGACCAGCGTCCTTTTGTATCAACTTCATTAAAACAAAAAAACATTCGTTAGATCCAACAACTTTAACCTGTTTATTTTCAATTGAATGATTAAAAACATAATGGAATAATTTACATTTGAAAGTTGATGATTGAAGATCATGTCACCAAGTCAAATGAAGGCCCGTGACATTGACACGTATTACATTGTGGAGGCTCCACACTCCCCAACGAAACTATTATTTACATGAAACGTGTCATTTAACTTCGCAAACGTGAGATGTCCTCGCATGTTCTTTACGCGATTTATAAAAGGATAATGATATTTAGTACCAATCTAGATGGTCACACTTAGCAAACGTTAGATGTCCTCCCATTCATATTTTCAATATTTTATTAATTAGCAAGTCTTATCATTAATGACAGATTTTGTCCAGAAAACCTTTTAAAAGTGCATAAAAAAAACCCCCACATACTTTAAAATAAGCATAATATATAAAATATTTATCACATATTTCAATGCACGTTGACAAAATCAATCATGTTACATGTACGTGAGGTTTAACACATGTAAATTGATAGATTTTCATATATTGATTTTAGCAACAATTTTTTTCCAATCGATTGCCAAATTTTCTACGCATGGGATGTCAACATCAATATCAACAAGGAATGTGCAAAAGCATAATTCTAACAAAATTTCATTTTCAAAGCAAATGTCTCGACAAAGTAACAAGAGTATAAAAAGAATAACTATTTGATTATATTTCACCTTTGTGCAGTCGGGATATCGGTGAAAAAGACGTATCGCTAATTTTAAATTATAATATCTATAGTTGAGTTAAATCTTGGGTTTCCACAATTGCTTCAAAATCTCTATCTCCCTTTCTCTTAAGAAAAACAGAGTTGAATCAATCTTTCAATTCATAATTCTTAACTTGGAAGAAGAGAGATAAATGATTTATTTGAATTGAATTTATTGACCAATCTTGGAATTTCATTTAAGGGAGCAATTTGACTTTCTCATTTTTTTCCCTTAATCCTAGTCTCATTTTTCTATAGTCTCATAGATGCTATTTTTTTCTTTCTAATATTATTACAATTTCTATTTTTAAGTCAATTATTATCCCTTCAACTCCCTCTTTTGCTCATACCATGGAGATAGAATCTTTGAATTTCACACCTTCATCTCATTATAGCTGCTATGAATTAGCTATTCTCAAGTTGCGCTAGCGTTTTGAACTATGGGTGATCAATGTTGCAGCGATTAATTGATTATGAATAATGCTTAATAACCCATTTGAATAACAACTTGCACGTTGACTTTCACTCTAACTCTAACTCAGCCCAAAACCCAAAAACTATGGGTGATCAATGTCGCAGCAGTTAATTGATTATGATTAATGCTTCTATTAATGTCAACCTATTTGAACAACAACTTGCATATATGAAAATGACATAAAAATTTTGGGAATTAAGACAAATTGCTTATTTTTCAGAGAAATTAGCAAACAATAAAAAAAAATGATGAAAATATTGAATTTCACTAACCCAAACCTTCCAACTATAGTAGTCCTAAACATTTAGGACATTGAAATTGGGGAAATCCCTTGGTGAAGGCTTTGTTTGTTTATATTGCTTATATTTTCTTGATTTTAAATATGGTGGATGAGGAAAATTCGATAAACTTTACTACACGTGAAGATCAAGAAAAATAAGGACGCTAATTTTACAATTTTTCTTCGCAAAACCTCTCTGATCATGAGAGAGAGAGAGAGAGAGAGAGAGAGCAATACATCGATTTATATGCCCAATTACTATTAGTTTGCAGATCGCCTAGACCGATCCAGAAAGATTTTATAAAAATGAAGGTACGAATAATATAGTGAAAATTACATCCATCCATGATTTTTAAAAGTTTCTAATTCAAAAATAAGGTTTAGATATTTTTTGTTCAAAAATCAAGTGATAATTCTTCTTTTAAATATTAATAATATTACATTAAGAGTTGTGCTACAACAATATAGAGGAGCACATAAGAGTGTCCATAATGGACACCATTATATGCCCCCCTATGTTCACTTAGCATTTTCCTTAAATTAATCTACACCCCCACCCCACCCCATCACAACTCAATTTCAATCCAAACCCTGATTTATTTCCCTGCCTCTTCTCTCTATACATTCCACCATCTCTATTCTGGAGTCGATTGCCTCACTCAGTGCAGCAGCACCATTGCGTGTAGGGACCTCTACGCTGCTACTGCGCGAGCAGCGCATTGTTGCACCAACGATGCTACAAGCATTACCCCGCATCGCCATTGTGTGCACATCACCATTGCAGTTTGGTTTTGATTGAAATCGATGCTCCGCTTCTTCTCTTTGCCTCGACGACGAGTTTGTAGATTTTCTTGGTGGGGTGGTATAGATGGAGATAGATAGGTGGCGGTGGCGGTGGTGGCGACAATGGTGGTGAGATGGTGGTGTGAAGATGACTGTGTTTGTAGGTAAATGGTGGTGGTACTAGTACTGGTGCTGATGATGACAGTGGTGGTGCTAGTTCCGAGTTTGGGTTGGGTTGTGACAAATTATTGGGCCATGCTATGGGTACATTGACCTTGACATAAGGGTGTCCATAGGCACCCCACCAATAGGGGGCACCGGGTGTCCATTATGGACACCCTTATGTCAAGGTCAATGTACAACTAGAATTATCCCAAATTATTTAGGTATAGTGACCAATAAATAATATGCGATCGAAAAAATAGATAATTTATGATCAATAAATAATATATGACATATAAATTTTATGATTTATAATTGTGACTAATATATAGTCGTGACCATAAATTATATAATATTGTGATTTTAATATATTTAATTAATATCTGATTTTTTAAATAATAAGATTAATTTCTTAATTGAAATTGTATTTTGTAACCCCGTGTGTATGTACGTAATGTTCCCAATTATATACATTGCAATTGCAAACCCAGCACTTTTGTTTTTGAGAAATGGAGTGACACAGTCAGCCCAAGTGGCGAGCACTGCTGGCAATGTATGTGGATTGTGGGGTCAAATTGTCAAAATAAGTTAGCTTGAAATTCCGTACAGACTACAAAAGAGTAACAATCATGCGTTTGGCACCGATTAAAATCCAATTAAAATTGAAAATATAGTTGTTATTGAGTCTCACTCATCTAATAAAAATCAACAATAACTGCTAATTTTTCAATTTTAATCTCTACCAAACAGGCTCTAATGAGTTTATGTCAAGTATACTTTATAGTCCAACACTTTTTGAGCTCTCATGAAATGTACATGTACGGTGTGTTTGATTGACGTAAAAAATATTTACTAAAATAGAAAACATTTTCCTTGTTTTGAAAAAAATCAAAAACCTACTTCCTCCATAGAAAATTTTTTCCTTGAAAATAAGGAAAATTATGCATATTTTCAAAAGTTGAAAAATATTTTTAATAAAAAAAATAGCAAACAAGCATTTCAAAGTGAGAATTTTGATGAAAAACTAAGGGCATCTTCTCTTTACTATTTTTAAGTCATTTTCTATTTTTTATTTTTCAAAACAGTGAAAACGCGTTCCTTCTTATTTTCGAAAACGCATTTTTGAAAATAAGTTAAAAATTTACAAAGAAAACTCAAAAACACAAATTTATCGTTTTGAGTGTTTTCAGTTATAATCAAGCCAAAATTCTTAAAACACGTTTTAGGTGTTTTCAAAACAATTTTTCAAAATGTCAAAAGAATACATTTTCAATAATCTCTGTTAATTCTTTTGTTGATGTGATGATGCAAACAATGAGAAGTTGCATATGAATTGGGGACAAATCTTATTTATATTTTTCATATGTATTTGGTCCATCATCAAATACATCCCTAATAGATCCGATCTCTACATATATAATTCGGCTCACAATTTATTTAGATGTCATAAGTTCAACAATTTAATTCTTTATTAGATCACTTTAATTGAGCTCAACTTTAAGATAACTTTATACACAATCAATTACCTATGTAAACCCACAATGACAAAATTAATAGACCTAACATTTATTAAACCCATGTTTGGTACACATTAAAATTTTCATTCTCATTTTTCTATTCATTTTCAATCACATATTTTTCAATAAAATAATATTTTCCATCACATTAATAATTTTTCCTTCTTTTTAAATCATATATTCTCTATCAATTTACTATTTCAAAATACATTATTCCAAAATAATATGAATCAACACACCCTAACTTAGGCACTCAAGATCTTAGCTTGTTCAATGAATGAATTAATGTATGTTATTGATAACGACCTCCACAATGAACATATACATGAGTGGACCCACATGGGGTCACGTGGAGTCAACTGACCTCACAATAATTTCTG
>CAIGRR010314124.1:0-13811 GCA_903798365.1 Fraxinus sp. 1973-6204 | reverse complement strand
GAGTTTGGAAGCAGTGGATCACATTACTCACCTCAGCGAAACGTTCCACATTTTACGAAGGTACAGAATGAAACTCAATCCTTTGAAATGCGCATTTGGGGTATGATCGGGCAAGTTCCTTGGGTACATTGTCAACCAAAGATGTATCAAAGCGAATCCTGAAAAGGTCAAAGCTTTGATTGAAATGAGATCGCCTCAGAGGCCAAAAGAGGTCCTCATTGGATGAGTTGCAGCCTTGAAGCGTTTCATTTCTAAAGCAGCAGATAAGTGTCAACCTTTCTTCAAAATTCTCAAAGGAGAGAACAAGTTCCAATGGACAGAGGAGTGTGAGTTAGCTCTACAGGAGCTGAAGAAGCACCTTTCTCCTCTCCAAACCAAAGGACCACGAGGTATTGAATCTTTACTTATCAGTAACCTCAGGGGCTCTGAGTTCGATTTTGATAATAGAGGAAGACAGTCATCAACTGCCAGTATACTATGTCAGTAAGGCTTTAGTTACGATAGAAACACGATATCCCGACATGGGAAAATTGGCCCTCGCTCTAGTAATAGCTTCAAGGAAGTTATGACCGTATTTTCAGGCTCACAGTATCCATATCCTGATAAATTATCCTCTCAAGCAAGTGCTTCAAAAGCCTGATGCTTCTGAGAGACTACTCAAATGGCCTGTTGAGCTCAGCGAATTTGACATTACTTATAAACCAAGGACAGCCATCAAAGGTCAAGCCCTGGCTGACTTTGTGGCAGAATTCACCCCTGTACCAAACATCGAAGCAGAAGTGGAATCTCCCGAACTTCAAATCTGGAGACTCTCAGTTGATGGATCTTTTGGGGACGCGGGATTGGGGGCAGGAGTTGTTTTGGTTAGTCCAGAAGGTCACAAACTAACATGCGCTGTAAGGTTCGGCTTCAAAGCCACAAACAATGCAGCAGAGTACGANGGAGACTCTCAGTTGATGGATCTTTTGGGGACGCGGGATTGGGGGCAGGAGTTGTTTTGGTTAGTCCAGAAGGTCACAAACTAACATGCGCTGTAAGGTTCGGCTTCAAAGCCACAAACAATGCAGCAGAGTACGAGGCTCTTTTGGCCGGACTTCGATTGGCCAAGGAATCACAAATCAAAAGACTTATAATTAAGAGTTATTCCCAGCTAGTAGTTAGCCAGGTTCATGGAAACTTTCAGCAAGGGACAAAACTATGGCAGCCTATTTGAAGTTAGTAATGAGCTTTGTCCCTACCTTCGAGAATTTCCAATTAATGCAAATTTCGAAGTCTTGCAACACTCATGCTGATGTACTGGCCAAGTTGGCAAGTAGCAAGGACTCTAAACTACTCACTATAGTTCAAATCGAACACCTGTCCAGACCATCGATCGAGATCGAAAAAATGGTAATGTGGGTGGAAGACTCGCCTTTCTGAAGCCCATCATATCCTATTTAAATGACTAGACCCTACCTTCTCAGAAAGAAGAATCTAAAAAACTCAGGAGAAGAGCTACCCATTTCGTTTTTCAAGACGACATATTATACAAACGCAGATTTTCATTGCCCTTGTTGAGGTGCATTGGAGGGAGACATGCGGACTTTGTACTCAAGGAGATCCATGAGGGTGTTTGTGGCAATCACACTAGGGGATGGTCATTAGCACAAAAAGTATTGAGGTAAGGATACTACTGGCCCACCTTGAAAAAGGATGCGCAACAGTTTGTCCGAAAATGCGACAAGTGCCAGCGATTCGCTACCGTCCAAAGACAAACTTCGCAAGAGCTGAATGTGGTTTCTAGTCCTTGGCCATTTGCGAAATGGGAGATTGACTTAATTGGACCTCTGCCCAAAGGAACGGGAAACGCTAGCTTCACCATCGTCGCTATAAATTATTTTACGAAATGGGTGGAAGCTGAGCTATTCGTAAAAATAACTGAAGCCAATACCTCAAAGTTCTCTGGAAGAACCTCATTTGTAGGTTCGGCATCCCACATTCAATTGTGTCGGACAATGGCAGACAGTTCGACAACAAAAAAGTTAGGGACATGTGTGAAGAATTGGGCATTAAGAAACACTTCTTCTCCCCACATCACCCTCAGGTAAATGGCCAAGTTGAAGCCGTAAACAAGACAATCAAGTATACCCTGAAAAGAAAGCTGAATGCCTCAAAAGGAGCTTAGGTGGATGAGTTACCTCAAGTTCTGTGGGTGATCAGAACTACCAGCCGAACTGCAACAGGGAAAACTTCGTTTTCAATGGCGTATGGATCCGAGGCTATGAGCCCTGTCGAAGTGGGCCTCCCATCTCATAGACGAATACACTTTAATGAGGTGAGTAATGATGAGATGAGAAGATGTGGACTCGACCTACTTGAATAAAGAAGGGACGATTCCCAAGTTAAAATGGCTATGTATCAAAGGAAAATGACTAGATACTTCAATGCGAAGGTAAAGAAAATATCCTTCAAGATAGAGGATTTGGTGCTATGAAGAGTCTACTTATCTTCCAAGGAACCAGGGGCAGGCACCTTGGGACCCAATTGAGAAGGACCCTATCGCATTGAGAAAGAGGTACGGCCTGGGACTTACTGGATTAAAGATATGGACAGAAGGGTCCAGCCCCATCCGTAGAATGCCGAACACCTGTGAATGTATTACCAATGAATGTAAACTGTGGCTGGAAGTTGTTCCTTGCCTTTGCAAATAAATAAAACTTTTGGTCCCAACATGAGTTTTCAGAAAGCTCCCTTAAGCGTAGCATCTCAGAAGAGAGGGCGATGTCCCCGAAAGGGATCCCCTCGCTTGAATTCTGAGTATGACCTCACATGCCTTCCTCCGACGAAGCTAAACATCATGAAAGAAGCCTTTGCATGGATGAACCATCCTCCATACGAAGAAGCGTAGGCATCTCGAAATAGAGGACGACATCCTTGAAAGGGATCCCCTCGCTTGAATCCTGAGTTGACCACACATGCCTTCCTCCGACAAAGCTGAGTGTCACGGAAGAAGCCTTTGCGTGGATGAACCATCCTCCATGCGAGGAAGCGTAGGCATCTCTGAAGAGAGGGCGACGTTCCCGAAAGGGATCCCCTCGTTTGGATTTCGAAGCTGACCTCCCATGCCTCCTCCGATGAGCTTGAACGTCAAGGGAAAGGTCGAAAACTCAAGAAAGTACAGCTAGTTGCTTCTTAATTAGTTCCACTACGGTTAAGTCCAATTCCAAAGGCAAGAAGGTAAAAGCACAAAATTTTTAATTCATTAAAATAAAGAATACAATAAAAGGCCCAAGGGATTTATAGAGGATAAAATTAATATAAAATTTAGCTAATTCCTTGGGAGAGGAAGGTGCTTGATCCTTAGTAGCGTGGACAAAAGTCACCTCCTCCGAAGGACCTTCCCCCAGCACCACTTCCATACAATCATCTTCTGTGGGACTCTGAAGCGCCTTCTCTTAAAAAAAACTCTACCTTTAATTCTGAAGCATCAAGGTCAGGGAACAATTCCTCCACTTTGCTGATAACTTCATTATGAGTAAATTTCCTCCAGTACGAGCCGAGGTGTTGATACTCCTCCGTACGATGGAAGTTGGATACGTAACTCCTCACTGTGATGTCACCCACCTCGACAGCATCCAACTCATACTTCCTACATTCATTGGTATACCATTGAAGTTGTTTCTCCATAAAATCCTGGGCATTACGGCTGGCCGATATCTGAATGTTCGCCTTCTCTAGAGCATCGGCGGTAAGCCTTTGATGATCGATGGTAGTCTCCAATTTCTTGGTTAGCGAGGTCACCTCGCATCGTGACGCATGGACCTTCTGCTTCAGAGCCTCGATCTCGGTAAGCGCAGAGGCCAACCTTGCCTCACCTCAACCTTCTGAACCTTCAGCTCAACAGCATCAGCCTTAACCTTCCTCAGTTCGGCGTCAGTAGCGTTGAAATGGGAGTTCGCTCTCTCCAGAGCCTCGACATCAATCTTTTGATGGTTGTTAGAAATATCCACCTTCTTGATCAGCGACGCCACCTCACATTGTGATTCATGGACCTCCCGCTTCATGGCTTCAATTTCAGAAAAGGCAGAGGCCAGCTTCGCTGTGTCTTCAGTCTTTCGAACTCTCAACTCATCATCTTCCGCTTTGACCTTCTCTAATTCAGCTTCGGTGACCTTCAACTTTTCGTATGAGGCCCTGTTTCTCTACTGAATGTCGGCCAGAACCTCCTGACATTCCAAGGCTACCCTAAAGGACCTGGCATTTTGGTTCACCAGAGTTGCAGTAAGATCTACTGCATCGCAAGTAGCCACGTAGTCCTGCCACCTTTAAGTCCAGAACTTATTGAAAGCTTCGGTGGCACCTTAGACCTCAGCAGGCAGCATTTCGACTACAGTGGAAGCAATCTTACTATCACGACCCCCCAAAAAGTTTCCAAACTTTCCTGGGGTCCTCTCCACAATCTTCCGAGGAGGCCTCTACAGTCGTTGATGTAGTGTCCTCAGTGTCATCACTGTCCTCCCGAAGCTGATTTCCAATTGCAGCGTTAGTAGAAGCTTGCAGCAACTTAGGCTGCTGGGGAGTTACCTTCTCCCCATAAGGCACAGTTGTTCCGAAGCTACCGGAACACCCCCCAACAGGTTTCAGTTTCCTTTTCTTTATGGAACCTTCGACTATCCCCTTGCCCTTATCAGTGTTGAACTGACTTTTTTGGGAAACCTCCCTCTCCTTATCCTTCTCGAAAATATCCCTGACAAGAAGTTCAAGCCTTGACCTAGCCCCTGAAGAAGATCTTCGAGAGGTAACATTAAGAATTGTGGCCATGTCAGGTTTGGGATACTCCTTTTTGGGTGCCATTTATACAAGTGCTGTGAAGTATTCCTCGAATCTGATGACAAACGAAGAAGGAGTGTTCGAAAATTCATTCCCAAAAAACTTTCAGAAGATAATGAAAATTGTTGAAAGTAAAGTGTTAAAATAACAAACTTCTGAGTTTTATACAAGGGACAAAATGTATCCCAACCGTCGAATCAAAGCCTTGATGATCAGGGGCGTCAAAATTTTTGTACAAATTGGGCCATAGGATCCAAACGATTTCCATTATCAATGACCCAGATTGGCACGTGCATTCCACGAAAGGGCATCCGCGTGTGGAATAATCCTGAGAGTCACACAAACAAATAATTAACCATCATTATACATTCAATTCAATACGGCTATGCATATATTGGGAATTGATCCTGTATAGCTGCCTCCTTGGGAACATGCGAATCCATCAAATCAAATGCCTGGACCAATCTATTCCTCTTGGAGGCTTACAGCCTTGGAAGGTTTAGAAATGAACTAGCCTCTACCTCTCGGTAGCTTACGGTCTCGACAGGTTTATGAATGAATCGATCCCTACTTCGTGATCTCATAGCATCGGCTAGCTCTAGGCAAGTAAATTATCCAATCCCATTACCAGCGAAGTCAAGTTCACTACTCAAATTCCATGCATAGCATGAATATCTATGCCTGAAATTAGGGGACTGAGGGTTACATTTCCTCGCTTCAAAAGACTTCATGAAATGGCGCTTCGACTATGATGACGCAGGTAAGTCGCCTCAAATAGCCTCGGATAAAAGCAACTTCCGCACAGGCGAACCTTCCTACCGAATGGATCTTAGCCTCAAAAGAAATGCTATTCCCTATTACCACTTCCAAAAAGTTGGTTGACTAAAAAGTGTGCACTAGTGTCTAAGCTATTTTGAGATGAACTTAGAAGGGTCTGGCGAAATGAGGGTAACGTTCGCACGACCAAACGGATCGATGGGTATATTAGTTAACACTAATCATCTCTAAGTCGAACCTCTAGTACTTCACTACATGAATACGTGATCCGTTTATTCGAAAGGCAGCAAGATGCTTAAAGTTCGATTGTTATTAACAAGCAGCAACGATAGAATTATAAAAGCTAAACATCCACATGAGAATCATACATTGTGAACAAGAGTAGAAAAATATGGAATTCCATTAACAAAAAATTGATTTACATAAACTGGACCGAAATTTACATAAACTGGACCGAAGTCCTTACACTTGCATAAAATTGAACCTAAGGGAGTGGGGGTTAGGAAGACTCAAAATGCACTATGGTCCCAGCTTCGACCGGGTTAGCCTCCTCAACAGCCTCCGTCCCAACTTTCGCCTCTATAGGAGTCTGAGGCTCCCTCCTCCATTTCCTCCTCCAAGAATTCAGCCCTCAAGTAAGAAGTCTCAACCTCGTACTTATGTATTTCCAGCCATTCAATCACTTCATTGTAAGCATACCTTCTCCAATACGCTCCAAATAACTGATAATGCTCAGTTAGGTGAAAGTTGGCCAAAAAGTTATGTTCTACATTTTTACTGGCAAGATCAGCATCATTACGAACCGTTTTCACCTTTTTAGTAAGGCCAGTAACTTGGGAGGTCAGCCCTTCGATTCTCCATCTCAGTTCCGTGTTCTCTTGGTTAGCCTTCTTAAGGGCTTCGGCAGCAAGTTTTTGATGGGCATCAGAGGTCTCCACCTACTTCATCAAGGCAGCTACCTCACTCCGTGACTCATGAACCTCTTCCTTCATGGATTCATTTTCGGCCAAGACGGAAGTAAGTTTGGCAGACCCTTTCGCCTCCCTCTTCTTGGCCACTCAGCCTCGGCCTGAGCTTTCTTGGCTACTTCTTCGGCTGGGAAGCTTTGCCCACAAACTCCCTATTCTTCCGCTGAAGTATCTTGAAGATAATCTCAGTTTCCATGGCCATGCCGAAGGACCTCGTCACCTGGGCAACCATTCTGGAGACAACATCCATAACGTCGCTGGTTTCAACAAAGTTTTGCCATTTTTCAGTCCAAAACGTCTGGAATGTCGTCGTGGCAGTTTGGATTTCGGGAGGCAACAAGGCGAGGGCCTGAGATTCGAGCTCAACGACTACTTGGCCAATGACCCTTTCTCTGAGCTAGTGGAGCCACTTAAGGGTTTGCTTCTCTTGGCAGGCTCCTACATCGGAGGGTCTACAGTAGCAGGGCGTTTCTGCCCCCTGCTGGCAGCAGCAATAGAGGCCGCCAATAATTTCTCCCTAGCAGCAACCCCTGGATGGGGCTGGATGATGTCGGAGGAACCACCCACCCTAGTTGTAGATATTCTAACCTTCTTCTTAGGTTCCTCGACGACGGCCCTTTTTCCTTATCTGCTGGGGGGCTCCGCTCTCATATTGGGAAGTAGCCTCCTTGCTGACCCTCTCAATCTTCCTTTTTATCTGCCTCCCCCTAATAGACGTACCCTTTACCCCCTTTCTACCAGATGTTGAAGTGGCAGCCAATATAGTGGCCATATTAGGGGTGGGGAGCTTCCTCTTGTCAAAATTTTCTGCAAAAAACAAACATTAAAGTCAGAAGTGCTGTCGAGAATTTCCTACCTCCGGAGGCCATCAAGTTTAAATTTTCGTAGAATCATTAGGGAACGATGAGATTGTCGAAATGGCGAATGGAGGAAGGAAAATGATAAACATCCGACAGGACCTCCTAGTGACTCCTATCAAACTCGAAACTCTCAACAGTCCCTGAAAAATGACAAGTGTTGCGATGGTGAGAAGGATCATCCAACAATTATAAAAAAAGATTGTGAAATGACACTCACTAGGTTCGGAGTAGTAGGTTGGAACTTTGACAAAGGGGACGGTGTCACCCTCACACTCCTGCTACTTCCCTCGAACCCAAAACTAGGTCTCCTTCCACCCTTTGTTGGATGAGAAGAGACCTGTCACTAAAGGAGCATGTGCCCCCCATGGGCAAATGGAATACCAACCTTTGGAATCCCCTTTGCCTAATGACCTAGGTTGGAAAACGGTCTGGAAAACATAAAGGGGCATGTCCTCGCCTAGTGAAGTTTGTTTCCAAAGGATGTAAGACCCAACTAACTGGGCCCAGGCATCTGGAGAAATTTAGGTGGGAGCCAATCCATATAACCTAAGGATAGCTCGAAAGAAAGGGTGGATGGGAAGACGGAGCCCTGACTTGAGTAAATATTCACTAATGGCAACGCACCCCCGACCTTGGACCATAGGGTCGCTCATCTAGAGAAGGGGATAGAAGTTCTATACTATAGGGAATCCTATTTCTCCCTAAGTTCGGCTAACTTTGTCGGGTTAGCATTCGAAGGAACCTTGGCCGCCTCCCAAGCTGTCCATGCATCCCCACTGTCTGACCCTTCCCCGGATGCGGCATCGCTTCTACTAACCCCAAGCATTCTAACAGGCTCAGCTGTACGAGCCAGTTACCCCCCATCCCACCAGCTAACCGATCAACACCCGTACTATCTTCAGAAGAGGAAGAAGAAGATGCCATTGATCCCCCAAAACGTAAATAGAACTCTTTGTGGAAAATGCTGCAAAATTCACAACACTTATCCTGAAGAAAAGGACAGAAAGAAACTTGAGAAGGTAAACCTTGCAGGCGATATTCGCGTAAAGGTAGAAAGAAAAGAATTTCCCTTGAAGGCGATTGCCTTTTATAGGCATGAAAATCTAACCCCAGCCGTTGGATCAAGACCTAAACCGTATAACCATGTATTTAAAGGATGAAAGCAGAACCACGTATTGCTCCGGACGCTTCGTATCCAAGGGTCCAGATTAAGGCGTCGAATGTATGCACCCCCTTGCATCTAAAATGCAGATTGGGAGCATAAGAGACAGCCATTATCATGCACTAAATGCTGTGGCTATTGCATGTCTTGTGAACTGTACCCTCATGATTACTCTTCCTTAGAAACAACCCAGAACATCAAATCATTGGGACACTCTCTTTGAAGATCCCTCGTGTTTCTCAAAATTATTTCAAACAATGAAACTTCTCATCACTACCAATCCGAGGCTGTTTGGTTCATAGCAGACGCTCCAAATCTCCAAAAAGAAGGCATCACGTACTTCGGTTAAGTCACTCACCTCGGGTACGGAAAGCAAAATTTTCTTCAGATGGGGCACCTCGAAAAATACTGGCAGGAAGATCTACCCAGGTTAAAGTCCTCTTCAAACAATTACCTAGTACTAGAAAGTCCATGCATTACATGAATAATCATACATAGACTTGGGGACTGTTGTTATCCCTCGAAAATAAAAGTCCCAAATCAGCATCCCACGTAGATCGACACGCAAGCAATATGTCCACATAAGCAGCCAGTACCCTTGGTAGTTAAATCAATGGAAAACCAGCTGGGAGGTCTTCAATGAAGGCTACGAGGTCAAAAGCCAACTAAAGTTATGGCCATCCGAGGCTCCTTCAAAGAGCCGAAGCATTTGTTTGACTAATGTCTCTTCCTCACAAACTTCGGAGGCCCAATTGAAGCACATCCATGTAAATGCAGAGGCTCTTGATGTACGAAGCACTGAAGCTCCCAAAGCCCTGCATAGAGGTTCAACAATGATATTTGAAACCCTTTACTACCAGACGCACTTCCACAAGGGTTGACCCTTGTCCAGCAGAATCTGATGCTGCTTGTGATCATGGATTTGAAGATCCTTTAGAATTGATTGATGGGACATGTAATAAAATTTTGTCTGTATGTCAGGCTATATTGTGTAGGGTAGTTGACCCTTTATCAAATATTAATTGTAAAGAATTGATAGTGATGTGAAGTCTGGGCATGGGAGATGTAAACACGTGGGTTGGATCCAACGATCACCACGTCAACAAAACCAGTATAAATAGCTTCTCTTTATATGCTTGGCTCTTTACATACATTCGATATACGTAATAGCTAAGACGTCAAGATTCCGATACAAACTGATTATCCTTCCACTACATATCTTTCCTTCCACATATTCCATTAAAAAGTGTGAAATTTATGATGGAAAATGAATTGGGTTCTCGTTGATAGTGCGAATATCACTATTTTAATACCACCGGAGCCTGAACATTTCTTTCTCTTGCCGGAACGTGCATCCCGCACCCATTTCGGTCAAACTACCGATTCCATTCATGTAGAGACGCGCCGGATCCGTACTTGACTTGGCGAGAGTGGGCCCGATATCTGTTGAGTTCATTTTTTGAGGTCAACAAATCACATTACGATTAAAATTACGAAAATATATCCATAACTCTATCTAGGGATTTAGATAAAATACACAGTGGTCAAGTGGAGTTTAATTCCCCGCATGGTCATACTATAGAATTAAACTCGACATGTGGTCTGTTCAATACACTCGAAGTGTACTAGTGTCACCTTTAACTATTTATGTGATAAGTTCAAATCACAAACTCGAATAGTGAATCGAACAACACTACAACCTTCCGGTACAAGGTGCCAACCCTTATACATATGTAGTGAACAAATTATTTATGATCAATATATAAGTTGTACCACAATGTACTTCTCAACGCAAGTGCCCAACTTATATTATCACAAGTGATTATAGACACTTTAATTTGAATGCTCATTAATTAAATAAATACAATAAAATAATAAAACAATTTATTTAATATAAGAATATTGTGATTTTTAAATCATCAAAACTATATTTTATGGGAAAATAACCCAACCCAACAAATATAAGAAGATAAAACGATCCTTCTCATAAGAAAAATATGAAAAATTCGTATGCAAAAATGGTGGTAAATTTAAAAGGCAATAAAACACATTTTTTGGGGGCATTCATTCATATTGAAAAAGGCGTTTGTAGTGTGGCTAATGAACTCCTTTCACTTGGTAGAGGTTTGGATCAAATAGTACAAATTTCAAGACAAGTAATTCAATCAATTTGATCTTGAAAATTCTTCAACTTCGTGTCAATCACTACAATCTTGACAAGTAGAAGCCAGTGGCGGACCTAGCATCCAAGTCTAGCCCGGGGGGACGTTGACCAATTAACGTAGACAATTAGCGATCGTAAAAGCGAGATTGTTTATTAATATTTAATTATATAATATTAAAAATTGTTCAATATATATGTAAACACATTAAAACGCGAAAATTATATATATATGAAAACATACTTCAATACAGCCCAAAATACTAAAGAAATACGCAATACAACCTACTATGTAACTGTAATCTTAGAAAACTGTATTCTACGAGAAATTAATTATAGCTATTCTTTATTGTTGTACCTAATAGCTAGTTAGTTACCCATATAGGCAATTTAATTTCTCTAATAGGGGACATTGAAGTATCTTCACATAAATCCAGATATTTGAACCTGAAAATATTAACTACTGATAAAATCCACCATAAAATTTATTGACAATCCTACTTCCATTTAAGGTTCCGAGATCATGCACTCATTGAGAAACTCCTTAGCATTAAAAATGAAAGTTTCCTTTACTAAATTAACACATTTATACGACGGCTTAAACAATATAAAGAAAGGAAAAGAAAAACCAGATAAAAATTAAATTATTAACTTATTATTCCACGAGTAAATTAACCAATTAAACTATCAAAATCAAGTGCCATAAAACGAAAATCACATCAAACATCACATTCCACACACAAAACAAGTAAAAATTAAGAATAGTAATTTCATCCTACCTGAAATATATTTTTCATTTTTCAGTCATGCACATATCTGCGGATACAAAACTCTCCCTCCCTCGCCCTAGGCTCCCGTTCTCTGCCTGGGTTTCAATTTAGGGATTGAATGATGGATTATATTTGATTTTGTGGGATTGGATTTGGGAATGGACTTAGCAACTTCTTCAATGTTTGCCATGGATTGGACTGGCCCGGCTGGGCCTTATTTTTTTTTTTTTAAAAAAAGCCCAACCGTTAACAAGTAAAAATAAAAAATAAAAAAAAATCACAGTCTTCATCTTCTCCGTTATGTTCCTCCTTCCCGGCGGCGGCGGCAGATGGCGATTCGGCACCTGAAGAAGCTGAAGCTCCCGACGGACCCAGCACGGGCGGCCGCGGGGGCTGGCCAGGTGCTGGGTCTGCCCCTAGTAGAAGCATGCTAGGTATGAAATTACATTTTTCTGTATAAGAAATTATGTATCCTCACTCGTAGCCTGCTTCGCGTGCAACCCATGCACCGCCTTTTATGTGATGAAAAAGAATTTTTTCAATTGTTCGACTTATTTTGACATTCTGGATTTATCTGTGTAGTCAGAATTCAACGCATCTTGGCATTTGGTTCACCAAAATAACGAACAAAGAGTATTCATGTCTTCTTCAAAAATTTTATAATTTTCTTTTGAATTCGGTCTAAATTTTGAAAAGCTCTAACTATCTCATTTCAAGTCCAAATTAAAAGTTCTTAATATGGTCGGAAAGCTTAAGAGAAGATCTTAGCAATACTAATCTTATTGCATGAAACTTAAAGAACAACAAACAATAAATATTTAAAGTTTATGGAAATTTAACTATGGTTTCACATTTCTCAAAAAAAAAAAAAAATGAAGTTTATTTTCTGCAGCCTATACAATATTTTGAAATAAAAAATGGTGCCTAGTACGTATTATAAGCCCGTGCTGCGTATTAATTAAAATTCATATTTTTATCAAAGTTTAAATTAAAAACTAATTTTAATAATATATTTCATGTGATCCACAACTTTTCAATTATGTGTTTTATCAACTTTTATCAAAATTTATTAAAAATCTAATTTTAATCCCCACCAATTATTTTCAATTTTGGACCTACATGCTTAAATTTCTCTTTTCAATGGATATCTCCAATTTTTGCTTCTAAACAACGTGCCCCTTTAAAGATCCAAAATACCCAGCCCGTTAATAGATGGCTATTCAATGTTTACGCAAATGGGCCTTCAATTGGACTTATACATAGGGAAAAAATCATAGAGGAAATTACACCTACTCCTGGTTTTAAAATATCATTTTCATAAATCATGTATCTAGTTTCATAATACAAAAATCAGGCTTTAATTAAAGATTTTAAAAAAATATTTTTATTTTTATATCTACCTAAACTATCCAAACCATAAACTAATCCATATCCTCTCCACNAATATTATTAGAGGAAATTACACTTACCCTGGTTTTAAGATGCCATTTTCACAAATAAAGTATCTAGTTTCATAATACAAAAATCAGGTTTTAATTAAAGATTTTAATTATTAATTATACATTTTCATCTCTAATTTTTTCTCCATCTTCTCTTTTCTCACCGACACACTCTCTGCCTCTTCTCCTCTCCGTCTCTCCACCGCCAATCGCCCCCATTCCATCGCCATTTTTCTTTGCCTCGTCGACAACTCCTTCACAAATCTGTCCTCCTTCATCATCATCAACAGCATCTGGGTGGCGGTGGGTGTCGGGTTTTTACCATGCATGCGGTTGGCGGTTGTTGCGGTGGTGAATTTGTTGTGAGATTATGGTGTGTATTTGTGCGTGCGTACAGCGGGTTGGCTGTGGGTGCGGTGGTGATTTTTTTTTTGTTGTTGTTGGATGTGTTTTTCATTTCCCATAAACCCGTTCTTTCTCTCACTGCTCTCCTCTCTCTTTTGTCGCTGTCACGACGATTGGGTAGCGACAATTATGTTAGATATGGCAATAGATCTGGTGGCGGCAGCACGGTGATGGTGGTGGTTATTGCCGTCCCATTTTATTTTGCTAAAATCAGTGAAGCTACTGACGCTACGTGATTGTGGTGCGGTGGTGGGTTATGGTGGTGGTGTGGTGGTGGTGCGGCAGTGATGGCAATTGTTCGTGCAAAACCCGCAAGCGTACGGGATCGTTGACAAGTAATAAAATTGATGAGTTAAGAGTTATCGTCCCACAAGGAATAAGGATTAATTTTAGTGTATTCGATATATCTAAATTCACAAAAGTGGTAAAAAGAAGTTTGATTTGTATTTAACTAAAATCT
>CAIGRR010314074.1:0-14832 GCA_903798365.1 Fraxinus sp. 1973-6204 | reverse complement strand
ATACATTTTGGAATAGTGATTTGATTGAGAATGTGTAGTTAAAAAATAAGGAATTTTTTTTTTTTAATTTACTTGTAATATTATTTCATTAAAGAATGTGATTGAAAATAAGAGTGAGAAAAATATATTTTGAAAATAATGAGAATTAAACAATGTCTAAATTTATCAGTCTATTTGTCCATGTTGCCATTTAATGGTAGGTACGTCTGACAATCTTTTAATTTCTCTAAGAGTGTGTTTGATTGACATGGAAAATATCTTCTAAAAAAGAAAATTGTTTTCCTTGTTTTAAAGAAAACAAAACCTACTTCTCTAAAAAAAAATGTTTTCCTTAAAAAAAATGAAAATTAAGCATATTTTCAAAAATTGGAAAATATTTTGTAAAAAAATAGCAATCAAAACTCAAAAATAGAAATTTGAGTGGAAAAATGACATTTTTCATGAAAAATAAATGTATGAGCGTGTTTGGTTGATATGGAAAATATTTTTTAGAAAAGAAAATGATTTTTTTTTTTTAAATTTTGAGGAAAAGAAAAACCCACTCTCCGAAAAAAATGTTTTCCTTAAAAATAAGAAAATTAAGCATATTTTCAAAAGTTAGAAATATTTTTAATGGAAAAAAATAACAATCAAACATTTCAAAGTAAAAATTTATGTAGAAAACTGACATTTTCTATTAAAAAGAAATGCAGTCAAACACACCATAATAGATTGTCATAATCTAAAAGGTTGGTAAAATTCAGCTTTTATATCCCCTGTTTGAGCTCCATTATTATTAATTTTTGGGCAATGGTAATTTTTTGAAGAACATGCGGTTACAAAAAAAATTGGATTTATGTGTAATATTATTTTATTGATGAATATATAGTTGAAAAGAATAAAAAGAAAAATGCATTTTATGTTAGTCATGCTACAAGTACAAAAAAAAACTTTCACAGAATTATTACAGAATTCCACTTGGCGAATTATCGTTGGTTTTTGTCAAAAAAAAAAAAAAAAAATTTAAAAAAAGCACCATACAGGTGCTGCCAATACAACATCTGTATACCGGCCTGTGAGAAAAACCTGTACAAGGAATAGTTCTTTTTTATATTAATAGAGCCCAAACAAGGGCTTACTATTTGCAAAATTAAATATTGAATAAAAGACATGATCGCAAAGTAAAAGTATGGTCAGAGAAACAAAAGAAAGCCTCGTGTGTGTTCATGTATAATCTAACTTGCTAACACGCCAAAAGTAGCAGATCCACTACTTTAAAAATGTCGTACAATAAATTCATTTTAACAGATAATGTTCGAAATGTAATTAAGTCAAGATCTTATCAACCAAATGAAAAAGAGAAACAAATTCTCCTTTTTCTTTTTAACATTTGACTATCTGTAAAACAATATATATGTAAGGATTATGCTACATGTACATAATTTTTTATCTAATCGTTTACACCCTACTTACATTAGAAGGTGGAGACCACGAGCCGTCATTTTAAAACACACACGGGACCCGCACACATTGTGAGAGGAGGTACACCATTCGGTACCCCCCATTATGTACAAGGGGATTTTCCCTAATCAAAATCATCTAGAATTTCAATGTACGACTTCGNCTATCTGTAAAACAATATATATGTAAGGATTATGCTACATGTACATAATTTTTTATCTAATCGTTTACACCCTACTTACATTAGAAGGTGGAGACCACGAGCCGTCATTTTAAAACACACACGGGACCCACACACATTGTGAAAGAGGGTACATCATTCGGTACCCTCCATTATGTACAAGGAGATTTTCCCTATATGTAAACATGGTATACAACAAACATCTTTCATAAAAGAAGAACAACAAAAGTTAAGAAATTATTGTGGGTCAACTGACCCACATGAGGACACGTGGATCTAATCCTATTTTTGGGCAAACCGTCGTTTGACAGTTCAAAAAGGTGCACACCAAGTTTATGGAGTCTACATCTAGCATTTTTATTGCAGTTGATCCCATCTCTGCATCTCCTACTCCGTTCCAGATTCGGCAAAATTGAGGTTAATTTACAATGAGACAAGATATTTTGTCATCCCTAAATTGTACGTTTGCAGTTGATCCGACTCGTGCATTTCCTGCCGAGTTAGGGATGCAACAATGTGGGGGCCAAACTGAACATTTTGCCAAATGTACTATACATAGAGCTTTTTGCAGTCGTTCTATTTTTATTTTTAGGGGCATAAACTCAACGTGATTTATCCGAACCCCCACTCATTCTCGTCTCCTCTGTGTCTTGTGAATCCCAAATTTTTTTAGGGTTTATGCAAATCTTGCTATTAGATCTATTGTCTCTTTCACTTTCAGGCTGTACTTGTCTGCCTCCATTCCTATTGGGTGAATCCAAGAATAAATCAAGTTATAAGGTGAAATACATCTGCTCCTGTCGTCGTTGCTGACGCCAAATCCATGACGGAAGGTTCGATTTTTACGATCATTTAATAATCATATTCTCGTGTTTTTAAGGTGGTATTTCTCTCTGAATGTTGATTCGGAAAATGTATATGACGAATTGATATTATTTTGTATATAGATAAGAGAAAATTGGAGGAAGATGAAGAAAAACAAGTTGGGGCTAAGAAGCAGAAAAATGATGATGTAGTAGCACTAGAGGAACAAAAGAGTGAGGTCAAGATTTCAGAAACAGAGGTTTAAACCTTTTCTATTTCTTCTTCTTTTCTATATTTGTGGAGACAAATTCCGCCACCCCCCCCCCCCACCCCTTTCTTTCCCCTTTTGATTGGAGCCAAATTCCATTTTTGTACAAGTCTGTTGTGAAACAATAATTGATTAGTTTGGCTTTGTGTGCTAATGTTCTACAATGTGGATTGTTATATAGTAGTAATTCTCTGTGGCCAGAGGGGGACAACTCTGCCTTGAAGCTTAATTAGCCTATGTTTTCTTATGTAGGTCCTGAAGAGAAATGTATTAGTACCACCCAAAAAGGAGAATGGCCCTGTGGATCTGATCGAAAAGAAAATTAAACCAGATGGTTTAATTTCAGAAGATGAAATTAGTGGCTCAGCAGAGGATGCTGGTGCATCTGAAAAGGTTCCTGGAACTGCAACTGAGAATGACCTTGTAGCTGCTACCAAGAAGAAAGAAGATGCAAGCAATGGTTCTGGTTCTGTTTCTGTTTCTGTTTCTGTTTCTGTTTCTGAAGATGAGGACGTTGCTGTAACCAAGAATGTTCTTGCAGCTGTGTCTTGTGGTGAAGATGCTACTGCAACCAAAAACGAAGGGGAGAGAAGTAAGGAAGAATCTGAAGAGGCTGACCCTCCAAATATTCAAGGGAGAAAGAAGGTACGACAAATTTTAGTACTGTGTAGTACTTTTTCCTTGTATAAATTTCCAGGTTCATTACATTCTTGCTTGGACTTTGTTGGCAGTCTATCTCAGTCTCAGAGAATAGCAATATGTTAGAGGAGTCTCCTGAAGAGGATGAAGAAGTTTCTACTGACAAAGAGACAGAAGACCCTTCCCGAAACCCCGAGAAAATGGTAAATGCAATTTTCAGTGAATTGACCATTACCACTACTTGTGCTTATGCCTTTCTCTTTCCTCCTCCCCTTTCACGAGTTTCTTTTTTTTGTTGTGCTCCATGCATTTGTAGAACCAATGAACTTTGTTAGCACTGCTTTTAGCGGACTTCTGGAGTGATGACACATGAATTAATTGCCATATGCTTATATGTGTGTGGACATTGATTTAGTTTGGGCTGTGAAAATTGTGCCTGAAAATCTATGAACAAATAATCAACTTTTCCTTCTGAAGATTTGGATCTGGGTCATACTTATATAAGGTTTTCTTGTTGAAACAGAATACTGATGTCAAGATGATTGATGCTACACCCACTATGCCAAATTCAGAGAAAGGGGGTTCCCTACCTGTGGAGGCTGTTAGTGCTTATGTTTTGTCACACATATCATTCACGTATTTGTGTGTGCTTGTGTAGAAAAATTTAAATTCTTTTTCTTTCCTGGTGACATAGGATTCCATTAGAGTACTTTTTTTGGGCATGCTCAGAAATTCTCTCAATTGTTCAAGCCCTAATTTGACAGAATTGACCATTACCACTACTTGAGCTTATGCCTTTCTCTTTCCTCCTCCCCTTTCACGAGTTTCTTTTTTTTGTTGTGCTCCATGCATTTGTAGAACCGAAGAACTTTGTTAGCACTGCTTTTAGCGGACTTCTGGAGTGATGATACATGAATTAATTGCCATATGCTTATATGTGTGTGGACATTGATTTAGTTTGGGCTGTGAAAATTGTGCCTGAAATGCTATGAACAAATAATCAACTTTTCCTTCTGAAGATTTGGATCTGGGTCATACTTATATAAGGTTTTCTTGTTGAAACAGAATACTGATGTAAAGATGATTGATGCTACACCCACTATGCCAAATTCAGAGAAAGGCGGTTCCCTACCTGTGGAGGCTGTGAGTGCTTATGTTTTGTCACACATATCATTCACGTATTTGTGTGTGCTTGTGTAGAAAAATTTAAATTCTTTTTCTTTCCTGGTGACATAGGATTCCATTAGAGTACTTTTTTTGGGCATGCATTTAGTTTTAACCTTAAATCTGCAGCCAAGGGCCCCTGCCACTCTGAGCTCTAAAACTCTGTTTCTTGGGAATCTGTGCTTCTCTATCGAGCGGACTGATGTGTATGTATATCGCATTCTTAAAGATCTCGCACTTAAGTAAAAATATTTGCTAAGAATTAAATAACATCACAGCGAGGAGTTTTTCAAAGGTGCTGGGGAACTTGTAGATATTCGCTTTGCTATGAATGAAGACGATACATTTAGGGGATTTGGCTATATTGAGTTTGCTACTGTGGAAGCAGCTGAAAAGGTATACTTTAGCTTCATATAGTTAATTGAAATCAATTTTAAGAGATTCTTGTGCATGCATAAAAGTATCCAAATTTATAATGTTACAGTTGATAAAGAATATAGGAAGACTTCAATTGTTGGTTTTTAAGTCTTTAGGGGACTCTTCAATTTATATTTATTTTGAATAGAATTTAATAAAATTGCTTGAATAAGTTAGGGTGCACATTTTTTATTTGCAGGCCCTCCGGGAATTAAATGGTAAACATTTGCTGGGTCGTCGGGTGAGACTTGACTTCAATAGGGAAAAGGGATCCTACACACCACATAGTGGGTATGGCATGTGTCTATTTTGTATGGTTTCACAGTTTATGTAGATGTGTCTACATTTTACATGGTTTTTATGATATTAGATACACATACTTGTGTTCTTATTTGCAGCACAGGGACAAGCTCGAATCAGACGGGAGGGAAAGCTCAAGGGCAAAAAATATTTATTAGGGGCTTTGATAAAAGAAACTGTGAAGAGAAGGCGTGTGTTGCTCTTACATATCCACATTTGAATCGTCTCTCCATTATAGATTTTCTGAATTTCTGAATTAATGATTGCAGATTAGAAGTGCACTGGTAGATCATTTTGTATCTTGTGGGGAAATTACAAAAATTTCCATTCCGAGAGATCAAGATGGTGGTGTTAAAGGGTTTGTCCACCCCCTTCTCCCTTCCTCCCTCTTCTTATAGGGTACTTTATCTGAGTTTCCTTCTATTGTTTCTCGTAGTACTGTTATTAAAGAGCTTTCAAAATGCCATTTTATGTTATGTGATGCATTGATAGTCATAATGGATCCATGGGTAAAATGCCAAGATACTTGTGAAGGGTGAAGCACTGACACTCCTAATTTTGATAGTTTTGACTATACTTATCTTTTATATGGTTACTTAGTGGTACATCTTCAACCTTATATCTTATGTATAAGTCACAAAATTATTTGGCCTGTCATGTTGATCCTCCCTTTCCTTTTTAAACCCATCTCTGTTTTTGGTACATCATAACCCTATGCATTGAATATTCATTGGAGTTGAGATTTTCTAAAAAAAAAAAGTTGGGTCAATATGTTGTTTGATCCCTTTGAACTGAATCATTTACGGTTGGCTGTCCTCAAATTTTAGACCATTCTGCCATACCAATTTTTCTTTTTTCCACATGTTGTGTGAGGTATCTGTATGCCATATTCCACACTTGATATGTGGCCTTTTGATATTTGGTTTATGTGATCAATTCCCATATTTTGAACAACAGCATAGCTTATATTGATTTCAAGGATGCCGATGCTTTTAACAATGCTCTGGAGCTCAATGGTTCTGAATTTGGAGAGGCTACCTTGACAGTGGAAGGGGCAAGGCCTAGAGATGATGGTCGTGACAGTGCTTGGAGTGGCAGGAGTGGTGGTGGTAGATTTGGAGGTCGTCGTGGCGGTGGCCGTGGATATGGTGGTCATTTTGGAGGTGGTGACCATGGATATGGTGGTCATTTTGGAGGCGGTGGCCATGGATATGGTGGTCATTTAGGAGGCGGGGGCCGTGGATATGATGGTCATTTTGGAGGCGGCCGTGGATATGGTGGTCATTTTGGAGGGGATGGCCGTGGATATGGTGGCCATTTTGGAGGCGATGGCCGTGGATATGGTGGTCGGTTTGGAGGCGATGGCCGTGGATATAGTGGTTGGTTTGGGGGTGGTGGTAGAGGATGGTGATCTCTCAGCAAGCCAAGCATGGCTACAGTTGGAATTGGTATATACTTGCATCATTCCCTTTTATTCGACATCAGAGCATGTTGTGTAAGCTTAAAAAGTTTATTGGTCAAGATATCAAAACATGTTTACAAACAAAAAGCTACTTAAAAGTAACTTACACATTTTTCAATGCCCTTTTTTATTCTCGTATGAGTTGAGATTTTGATTAGTGTAGACTTACATGTCCGTTCGTGATATATGCTCCTATTAACATATTTTTGATATCTTTTGTCACAATGAAGCAGTTGCAGGTGAAAAAATTCAAAGAATTACAGTTGATATGAACCTGAATTAGCTTTTAATCATATTCTATTGCGTTTAATTGAAACAGAAATACATCTATTAATTAATAAATGAATATTGGACTATGTCAATGACTGTTGTATAATTAGTATTGATGGGAGTTCTAGCTTTAGCTTGCTATGTTGATGACTTGATGGAATGGTTTGCTTACTGATCTCATTGATTTCTCGGTTTGCTTTTCTATTTTGAAGTTATGAGATCGATGTGTTATTGCAGGAAAGAGTATGGATGAGAACAAGTAAGCTTAGGAGGACTAGAGAAAGAGATGAGATGTAGAGGAGCTACGAAAAAAGAATCCCTGTGTGCTCCCCTGGGATTTGAGTTAAGTTTTAAAGCTTTTTCGTTCTTCTCTAGACAATCTTTTTTGTGGGAATTCGTGTAGTATGTTAACTAAATACTTTGAATTTTATGTAATATTTTTCAGTGTTTTATGGGTTTTCTCTTGGACGCTATCAATTGTGGTGGCTTATAGAATCGCTAATTAGGATGAAAGCTGACGAGACTGTCTTTAAGTAGACTATGGATCCGTTGAATCTTATGTCAAGATTTTGTTATAATCTAATCCTTCACTCTAAGCACCAACAAGGCAAAGGTCATGAAGAGAAAGTTTTGAGCTTGGCTTAAAAGCATTTTACCTAGGATCCCTCAGGGGAAAGGATGAAGTGAGGCCAATTTTGTCATCTGTAAAGCTAGATGGTCTTTTCATCTGTAGTAATATCTTATCGGTGTGTCCAGGTTGTGATTCTTTGGGGCTCAGTTGCAGAAATGGTGGTAGAGAGTGCCGTCCACCCCCACTGTGTGCCGTTCATAGCTATAAGTTTTCTATGTAATGAAAGGTAGTAGGAGTCCAAGCTTGATGCTTATCTCCCCGTTCCTACTTCAGTTCATTCACCTAAAAGCCTTCAGCTTTACACGAGGGCTGATATTTTGTCTTAAAATAAGCGAGCCCAATTTTATTTTATTAAAAGTAAAACTTAATTAGTTGAAGACAAGTAGGAATGCCTCATTAAAAGTGACCATATAAAATCAGAATTAAAATCCAGACAAGAAAAAATTAAAAATAAGAGATGATTTTTCATTGTTCATTAAGCTGCACTAGCCGAAGTTATGCTGGACTGCGCCGAATTTGATGTATTGGACTACGGTTGCTAAAATTGCATTTTATCAGAGCAAATGTGGTAGTAGTAGAAGGATTCTTTCTCCACTAGACTCTTTTTAAGGAAAGAAATGCATGAACTAGTGAAAGTCAAATTTGAATGACTAAATTATAGGAATTCTAAAAATGAACAATCAAATACTAAAGATATATTTAAATTATTTTTTATAATAATGCCTAATTTGTGAATAAAAATGAAATTACCTCGTTCCCTTTTTATAAAGAAAACTTGAAAAGCATTATTTCCTGTCATTTCTCAAGACACACAGAAGAGTCCGAAAACACAAGCAGAAGATCAAAAGACCTAGCCCAGAATCAAAACCCTATACCAAGACCGAATAGTGAATACCACTAGCTAAACCTCCAGCATCCACCAACAGTTGACGTAGTTTGAAGACTATTGCCATTTAACATTAGTGATGCTAGAATATCAGTTTAGGTAGTCACACTAGATATGTTCAATTAATATGAATCACGTGACTTGCATTTAAATAAATCTATTATTTATGTCATACAGTTATCATTTAGACTGAATTTGAATTGTATTACTTTATTTTAGAATACAGTCATCAAAAACCTAATTAAATTTTCCCAAGTACAGGAGATTTTTGGCCAAGTAAGCCCAGTGTTAACTCTTGGGGACAGTAAATGATTGGATCGTGCTCCATGTGCATCAAGATTTATACAATGAATTACATAATACGACATGACACTTTATCATATACCAATTTAAAATATAATCAATTTTTTCATATAATGTTTTTCCTCCATATCATATTATGTAATCCATTATGTACATTTTTTATGTCAGCAAAACCCTAAATGATTTATCTCATATTCTAAAGCACAAACATGGACAATTAGAGCGATGTCTCAAATGCTTAAAACCAAAAAACTATGGAGATTGACTATTCTTGAAACTTGGAAAAAGAAAGAGCAACGAGAGTTGAAGAGGTAAATGAAGATGTTTACAATAATGTTATGTTTTTAAATAATTCTATCTAGAACCAGTCTATACGACATTATATGATAGGTTTAATTAAAGGTAAAATTATGTAATTTATTTAATTGAATATGTAATTTAATGTTACTAGAGATGTCATCTAAGCTGGTGTTAAACACCAATAATGCTAAATAACACTACTAACTTGATATATTTTCTCGACTAACAGGATATTTTAATTTTAGCCTTTAAAATTAGCCTACTCCTCTTTCAGTCGTAAACTTTTGAAACTTCATAATTAAGTCCATATCACACCACAAAATTTCGAAGAACTAAAGACACCTAACCCAGATAAAATACAGATTTGGATGCAAACACCTGTACATATAAATGAAAATATAAGAGTAATTATCGAAGTAAATTTAAATGAGCATTTAGCATATTCAAGAGCGTTACAAGTATTTGCACTTTAACATCTGAACTTTCTAGAAATCGATAAAATATCCTAAAACTTGATATATTTTCTCAACTAATAGGATATTTTAATTTTAGCCTTTAAAATTAGCATATTCCTCTTTTAGTCCTCAACTTTCGAAACTTCATAATTAAGTCCATATCACACCACAAAATTTCGAAGAATTAAAGACACCTAACCCAGATAAAATACAGATTTTGATGATATAAGAGTAATTATCTAAGTAAATTTAAATGAGCGTTTAGCAGATTCAAGAGTGTTATAAAGCAGCATGGCAACAGTCATCGGTCCAACTCCTCCAGGCACAGGCGTAACTGCAGAAGCTACCTTTGATGCTTCCTCAAAACAAACGTCTCCAATGAGCCGATAACCATGTTCACACTCAGGATCCTGCGAGTATTCCAACACAAATAAGAGAACAAATAAAAGCAGGATATATTTCATCATTCAAGAAACTAAATGTCACCTCAACCGGGGTAGTGCCAACGTCAACAACTATTGCACCAGGCTTTAACCAACTCCTGCACACCAAATTGGGCACTCCAGCAGCTGTAATTAAAATGTCAGCTTCACGGGCAATTTTATCTGGGTTTTTCGTATATGGATGAATAATGGTCACGGTGGCATGGTGCCTCTGCTCAAAAGTTGAACAATTGGATATTTAGTACAGAAGCCAAAAATTGAGCAGAAGATTCTAAAACATTAACCTGAAGTATAAGAAATTGTGGTGATAGGAGGTGAACTTGGAAGTAGGAGAAGAGACGAAGAATAAATGTGACGTCACCTGCAGCAGCAAGGATGTTGGTAATCCAACAACATTGCTCTTCCCTATCACCGCAGCCTTCTTCCCCGTTATTTCAATGCCTGAACAGAGCAGCAACTCAATGCAACCCTTTGCTGTACAAGGAATGAACAACGGCTCCCTTCCTAGCATAGCCAAATTCCCAATGTTTACAGGATGGAATCCATCAACATCTTTTTCCAAGGTTAGCAACCCGAGTATTTTTCCCTCGTCCAAATGCTGTTCCAGTTACATTTTAGGAAAAGAAAGCCCGACAGTTGACTTAGACATCTTGTACTAATGACTACAAGATTTTCCTTCAATAGTACCGATAGTAAGGTCAGAAAATTTACCCGTGGCAATGGAAGCTGCAAAATAATACCATGAACTGATTGATTCTCATTGTAACTTTGCAAGGCATAGCAAACTTCATTTTCTGTACAATTGTCCGAGAGTGTTGTCATCATGAACTTAATGCCAACCTCTTCACTCCCTATTTTTTTGTTACGGACATAGGTTTGTGACTCTCTTCGTTGACCCACCAATATGACAGCCAATCCAGGTACCTGCCCAATCGACTCCTTCATCCTCTTCACTTCAAGTGCTATGCCTGATCTTATTTCCTCTGCAATAGCCTTCCCATCAAGTATTCGAGCAACATGTTTGCTTGCTGTCATAAAAAACATAGGTATCTTAATGAAAATGGTTCTTTTTGTTTCTATGTTTTCAGGGAACGGTCCACAGGCAGAATATTGAAATTTTGATAGCATGTGTCTGGATCTATTGGGAACACTAATCTTTCAAGACCATATTTCAAAAATAATGGAGATACTTGGGAGCATCGATAACTGAACAGTCATAAATTTCAGGACCTTTAAGAAAGGTAAAACAATTTCAAACTTCAACTATAGCATCAAGAAACCTGGATAGAGAAAAATAAGTTCAACTAAATGAGAAGGAAATCGTTCCATATAATTTAGTTATCTGAACACTGGTAATTCTAGCCAACAGAATGACCAAAAATTGCAAACTAGAACAATAAGAACTTTTTTTTTCAAAGGTAATCAAAATTTTATTAATAAAAAAGCATAATACACGGGAAGTGTATTATCAACTTAAATCAGAAAGAAACAACATAAAATCAGGCAACCCGTCAATATGCCTAGTGGCCGCAACATTAAACCAAGTATACAAAGTTAAATAAAACAATTCCCTAAACTATTATGTTGTCCGTAATTGGTCTTCAAAACAACGATTGTTTCTTTCTTTCCACACACAGCAAACGATGCAACCCGGAATAAGATCCTAAACAATTTTGTTGTTCTTGTCTCGAAACTTTCTCCTCCATGCCTTTAATGTGTCCTCCATACGCCTCGACAACACCCAATCCATGTGTTGTGATGCCAAGCTATCGTTCCACAGAAAACGAGCAGCATCACAATGAAGAAACAAGTGGTTAATCGTCTCCCCATCCCTCTTACACATATAGCACCACTCTGTAATAATACAGAAACCTTCAGCTTCTTAACAATTTAAGCAACGTATAATTTTTTTCCGCCATCATGTCAAGCTCGAGAAACAACTTTGGTATTCTATTGGTAACTGGTAAGTTTGCTAAAAATTCACTTCATAAAGATGAGCCCAATTTGCAAGCCTTCTGCCCGTAATCAATTTGATTCTGAGACACAATTTGTTATAAATCCTTTTTAGACCCTTCCATTATGCCTGAAACCAAATCGGCCCTGGCTTGTGATTGCAGACATGGCTCTGCATGTTCTGCTATACCCCTCCCTCCTCTTGACATAACTCAGGTTTTTCCCTCTACACCACCTCCTATTCAAGACAGTCTGCTACTTTTGTTCACCTTAGTTGAATACAGCAAGCTTATTAATGAAGACATGTAATTTGGGGCTTCACAATTGCGCCCTAATGTGAATAGACAGTTTCCTTTTGAATATAGGGGATTATGATGAATATTTTCTTACCTATCAATTATTATCAAGGCACTTTGATGGAGAGCAGCTAACTCTGAGCATACTGTGATTATGAGCCTTGTTAAGAGGTAACGGCTGAGAAACGGACATCACGATATATGATGGCGAAGAGTGTGACAATGACTCCACTACATGAAATTCAGAGACGTTTCTATTTCATCATTTGCATGAGGTTAGGTTTGATTTTCCCCCTCTTGTATTGTATTTTATTTTTCAATATTCATAAAATCTCAATCCTCATGATAGTTTGATTTTATTTTATTTTTTAATAAAAAGGCATTAGTTGGGATTTGGGAAATGGTTTACATATATTAGATAAAGGGAGATTATTTAAGAAGGTGGCGCTTATCGAATTTAGAAAAGAAGACGTTAACAATGATATGGTAAGGCCTTCAAAAGTAGCCACACAAGTTGACTCTCACCATTTTAACAATGATGCGAACAAGGAACATGGAAGGAGTGAATTTCCACTGGAGATGAACTAAACCTACAAAGCTACAAGAAAGGCATGAGCACTTATGAGCCAGATAAAGGAGCACAAAGTCCACTAGTCTAATATCACTTTTGTTCTCTAGTGTTCTTATCAACTATTATTCACAACCGTGTGGGTGCAGACTCGTCATGGCTAAAGTAAAAGAAACAAGGACCTTTAACACTAATCTCGTATCAATTCTTTATGAACCTATATTTTAGTTCTTTCCGAACAAAATATTTCTTCTTGTATTATGATTGGACAAAATCGTTTTCTTCATCAATCTTCACCCAAGAGAATTCAATGGGTTTGGTTGGTATCCATACTTTTAGTGCTATGAGACTAAGATATATTGCCACTCATATGCATGAACGAATTTCAGACAGATGACAGATCATTTTCTTCATCAATCTTCACCCAAGAGAATTCAATGGGTTTGGTAGGTATCCATACTTTTAGTGCTATGAGACTAAGATATATTGCCACTCGTATGCATGAACGAATTTCAGACAGATGCTTGGCCTCCTTTTACTTTATATATTCAAATGTATACGCACTAATTGATCATCTCCATTGTATTAAACACTTCTAACATATGCTGGAGATAGGATATAAAGTTTCTCTAATGTAACTGAAAGAAATTAGTTCGAAGTTTCTTTAGAATTGCACGATCTATGTGTATGTCTGTATAGAGACGGAGAGGATACTTACTATATTTTTGGATAGATGGCTGATCAGATTGCACAGAACCAGAAGTCCATATATCAGGACAGTCAAGCGACACAAGAGACGGAGACATTAGAATTGTGTTACAAGGATTGATTAGTGATGTACTAAAAGCCCTCAATGACAATGAGGTCACAAAACTCTTCCTTGACCATATCTGCCATAAAACTGCCACGCTTTGAACTCTTGTGGTTGACATTGTTATTCTAGATAGTTCCTATTCAAACTGCTACTAAATCATCAGCCTTCCCAACTGTCCACAATGTTCTTGCACTTCCATCTGCATCGTATAATATCACCTACATCAGCTAAAAGATTGATATAATGTTCAGGTATCTAAAAGAATTTGACCCGAGCTTAATGGGGACTCTGTAATAAATGGTCCTAGGACCAAAATCAAGTACTTGCTCAATCGAAATGAATAAAGAAGTACAGCTCAAGCTTTTTTATAAGATTTGAGCTATTTGTGTGCTGCTAGTGCATTTCGCAAGAATAAAACTACCCCAAAATTATAGCAAAGCCTAGATTGGAATTCAAGCAATACCAGAATATAAGCAATGTCCTGGGCACACTCCCAGAACCATGTACACTCTACTTCACTATTTCAAGAAATCAAAATTCATATCTCATTTTCAAATGTCAAAAAATTAGAAAGTAGACTATGCTAATCCCGTATTATTTAAACATTCTTTTAATCCCGTATTATTTAAACATTCTTTTAGGCATTTCATCGAACATCGCATTCACGTCGTCGTCGAATTGCGATCAAATTTTGAGACAACTACATCTTTGAACCTAAGACGGAGTACAAAAGCACTATAGAGATGATTAAACTATTAAAATATAGATATCAAACATAAATACTGCTTTCACAATTCGGCGGAAAACGTGATCAAAATCCAAATAAGAGATACCTTTGCAGCAAAAACAATTACTATTCATTATAATTCTGCATATTTCTTTGACTCTTCAGAGCCACAACATACATTATAATAGAAAATTCAGGTATGAGTATCGTCAAATCGAGCAAAAGAGGTCGTTTGTATGCGGGGGGTGAAAGTGATAATAAAGAGGAAATTTCTTGTCCAAATTCCATTCCATCCATATATGGGCCTCCAAAGTCCAAACAGTCCTATCGTGCAAGGTGCAGCTCATAATTTTGGAAGAAATTGGTATTTTATTTAGTGGTAATTACACTAAACCAGCTATTAAGTTTGGACTTTTAAAAAATCAGGTTTTTACCTTTTCTTTACATTTATCAGGTTTTTATGATTTTATTTAATAATGATTTTATAAAATTAAATTAATCTATATACCCA
>CAIGRR010314057.1:0-18610 GCA_903798365.1 Fraxinus sp. 1973-6204 | reverse complement strand
TAGCTTAAAAAGTTTACATATTAGTGAACAAAGTATGCTTTAACGTAAATAATATTTCCATAAGTAACTAAAAGTTGAAAGAATTATTCTTCATGTACAGGGTTTATTTGTAACTCATTTTTATATATAATTTAAATTACTTATAATCACTTCTTAAATATGCATATTAAACAAGTATTTTACGCGTGTCTATTCAATGACTCGAGTAATCGAACTCAAATGAAAAGTGTCAATCTCTCACTTATCTTTTTTTTTTTTTAATTTCAATACGACACCATTGTTAGAGCCACTCAGATGGCCACGCATTGAAATATATAGAGTAGAAGCAAACTAAAATTTTATTCGAGATAGCTCAGTGAAACATACTAAAAATAATGAATAGAAGCAAGAATTTCAGGCATCAATGAATTGAAAATCGAACATTTGATCTTCGTGGACATTTTGCCCATGAGCGGACCCAACCCATTCAATTTTTTAGGTGTAAATTTTTTTATATATTTTTCAATTAGTCCAACTTAAAATTTTTTTTAGTCCGTTCTTGGATTCAATCCTAGACCCGTCCCTAATTTCACCACTCGACTCTTTCGTAACTTTGTTCAATCGATTCATAAAACCGGCTCGGCAGCCTATGGCTTAACCCATAAAAAGCTCGAGCCGGCTCAGCTTGTGGCTCAGATCAAGTCTCATTTTTTGACGACGATCCGAGTCAGCCCGTGTTGTATGCTAAAATGGTTTGTGACATGAGCGACTGCTAGCTGGCCGAGCCACACGGGCCAACCCGCGTTGTAGGCTAAAATGACCTATGACACAAGCGGCTTCTAGCTACCTGCTTGAGCATTAAGCAGCTGCTTGCATGAAGCACCTATCGTAGGCTGCAGGCAGCTGCATACCATGAGAGAGAGAAAAAACTCGAGCTAGTCTCGACTCGGCTCGACTCGACTCGATCAGGCTTAGCTTAAAGCCCAAGTCAAGCCTCGATTTTTCGTTAGAGCATTGGCTCGTTCGGCTCGGTTAAGCTCGAAACAAAAAATCCCGAGCCATTTTTTGCCCTGGCCGTGCCCAAGTTGCAAACTTCGGCTTCTCGAGCGGGCTTGATCCGGCTCGTTTACATCCCTAAATCATAATTTCGCTAAGCTTTTGTCACGTCTTTCTTTGGGAAGTGAATCGATTGACAAATATTACAATGGAATTTAGCACACATCAGAATTACCAAGAAATCCTCCAAACTGATTTTATGGTCACACATGAAAGCACAAGCTTGTGTTTGTGTTCCAATTATTACCAAAAGGTTCATATGTCAGCAAAATTTGTTCCAAATGTGGTTGCATTCAGGTTACCGGTGAAAAAGCAATGGCCACCACTAACACGTACAATTTATACTCCCAAGGATGATCTATCTTCACATGTACGTTTAAATTCAAGAACATAAAATTAGACGGTACGATGAACATGATTTTAGGGGGCTCGAATGAATTGGAAAGAAACGATAAACTTACAACACAAAATTCTTTCCAGTATTTTGACCATATATTTCGGACAACACCAAGGACCTGCTCAATAATTCTTTCCAGTACTTTGACCATAGAGGACCGGTCTACAGAGCCGGCTCAGTGGCTTTTCCCATATATCAGACAACACCAACGGCTTGCTTAGGAGGATTTTTTATTTTTTATTTTTTTTATTTTTTCCACGGTTTTTGACTGGTTTTGGATGGCATCATTTATGAGATGTTGGAAAATTCGGTACTTGCTATTTTTTTTTATTTTTTTATACCGATTTTGAATGATTTAAAAACCACCCAAAATCGATGTAGTATAATTTTGAGCGATTCTTTCAACCCACCAAATCGATGGATTTTGGTCGTTTCTCTTAATCTCTTCTAATTTAACCTTTTATAAAATAATTATTTTCAACCAATCTATTTTGTTCAAAACTAAATTGTAATTTAAAATATATTAATTAAATAATTAAGTAACTATTCAAATTTATTTAATTTTTAAATTAAATATTAATTTATATGTAAAAAAATTATCTATAAATAAAATATCACTTATAAGTAAAAAAATTTCATATAAAAGAAAATTTTACTAAAAGACATACGTAATTTTATTCTTTTACAAAATTTCAGAACCGTTGAATAATAAACTCCTAAACATTGGTTGGGCAGTTTTTAAAACTGCTATTAAAACCACTCAAGACCAATCCTTTCATAAACTATCAAAATTGCTACTTTAAAAAACGCTCATAATTGGTATGACGAAACTCCCAAGCAGGCCCCAAACGTCCATTCTCCAAATATTGAAATTGGATTGAATGTATTTTATCATGGTACGAAACAAAAATCTGAACAATCTGAGTTCAATCCTCTTCGTCCCAATAATTTCCAGTGTTTCTCCCTGCTGAACAAATCAGTTTTAACCATGTTTAAGAAAAAAGTTGAATTGATTGATCGATACAAGAATTGAACCTGAACTGAAATGTTAACGGTTAACCAGTGTTACAACTTACAACCACAGACAGTGCACCGTGATAAGCGTTGATCAGTCTGTGGCTTCTCATGAAAGGGCCCATCATATGTATTTGACCAAAGTTCGTTTGCTCCACCCAACTATAACTAACAAACTTTTTACTTCTTTTATTTCTTTAAATTTATTATTCAGTATTTATCAATCTTTAAATTGTTTAATGTAATTCTTTTTTCTTTTTTTTTTTAATAATTAGTGCTACTTATGACGTGTATATAAGGTTTTTGAGCGTGAAACATAGGGCAGTAGTGAACTCGTACAAGTCGAGAATGTCACTAGCATACTTTGGGGCACAATCACCGCGCGCGAGGATTTCTTGCCTCCCAAACTTAGTCACAACACGAAAGCTTCCTCTCTATGGAAGCTTCACTTGGGCTGAATTTAAGAGGACTGCATATTCCCGTCAACCAGAGAACTGAAATTTTTTTTTTCTACGTACTCATTTTAAACCACACATTCATACAATAAAATATTCTGTATGTAAACTCAAAATTTTTTTCCTATTTTTTAATCATATTATAAAACCAGTTAGCCACTTAGAAGGAACCAATACACCAAGGACATCTTCTTTTTGCCTTTTTAATACCGACCACCAGTGTTCAATCAACATCGTTAAACAACGTATCAGAAANTTTTTTTTTTTTTTTTAACTACACATTCTCCTAAAACTCATTATTCAAAATATTGTTTTAACCAAGCTGTTTGATGGCTTAGTAATGTCAGTTGAGCATCAACTCGATTCTCCAAGGGCGTATGGCTTCAAAAACTGCTACAATATGTACAACACTATGGATTCAAAATTGAAAGATTTTGTCACTAGACCCAAAACTAAATATGAGCTGTAATTCGGCCCATATATTGGGTAATCCACCATTAAGCGGTCCAACTTATTCATTATGGGCCAGTTATAACCCCATATTCCTGTTGCGTTAATTACCAAAAAATAACCTTACAAAATTTTCCGGAAATACTGTTCAACTTCTATTTTTACAAATGTATTACAAAAATATCGTAATACATTTGTAAAAATATCACGTTGCATTTTTTGTAACATGTGCTACATTTTTCATTAAGTAATAAAATATGTGTTACATTTTTTTATAATACGTGTACATACATTATTTTACCGTCTGTAACTATTGTCACCATCACCACCATTAGAGTGCTCATAACCACCGATGCTTGACCTTCGCCAACACGCCACGTCCATCCCGATCACAATCACCCTGTCCGAACCCCATCTTACCAGCATCAACTCAATCCTTGCCACCTCCAACACAAAATGGCATTACCACCACGATCACCTCATTTCACTACTACAAAAACTACTATCTTCGCCTCACCCATCTAACCACCATCACCACCACCTCATTACCATAATACCACCACCACAAATACCAACATATAAGCAATCACAATAAACAAGATATCAATTAAAACCAAATCTAGAAGAGAAACTCGAAAAATCAAAAACAAGATTTGAGTTTTCAGATCTTGATAATGGCAGTGTAGTGAAAGAGTCGAGGCCAGGCAGTGATGGAATTTGGGTCACAATGGTGTTGCAAGGAAGGGACCGTGGTGGGGATCGGAGCATCAATGGTGATGGTATGCATATTGAAAATGTCACAATCTTTTATTATTATTATTAAAATGCCACATTCTTTATTACTTTTCCAATAAACACTACATATTGAAAAACACAGTAGTATCCAAAATATTTTTAAAATAAGTAAATATCAATTTGAATAAAAATAATAAATATGGGACCAAACTTTCATATATAAAGTTGGTTACATATTTCTAGTGTTCTAAAATGCGACAAAACATGAGCCCTGGGAGTGAGGTATGCACTGCACATGTGGAGGAAACATGAAAAAAGACGATCAATTCTATTTTGATAACCAATTGTGGGTCTAGGTGTCAAAAGACGTGAAAAATACGGGCCTGCACGTAAAAATGGATGCTCATTTATATATTAAAATATATATTCAATTTAACCGGCTAATTTCTAAAACACAAACTACAATTTTCTGTATTAATTCCATAAATCTATCGAATTTTCAATGTTTTACTGTCATGATTCTTCGACATTATGATCTATACTTGATAGTCGTTGAAGAAAATCGACAATTCAAAAATTGGGTCAAACTATTCAATTATTAGAGTTTAAATATGTCAAAAGTAACAGGAAGAGATTCTGTAACTAATGAATCCATAACGGTATCTTTCCACATTATTTTCATTTTCAACAAAATTGAAAATATTTTGACTCTTAATGCACATGGTGGAAGAGAAAAATAAGGAAAGATCATTTTCTTCTACTTTCTACTACATTTATTTTCCATGTGGACTTGTCAGATCCAAAAGGTAAATCAGAATCAGCAGAATATTGTAAAAAAAAAAAAAAATGAATATTATTGTTTCCTTCCAACTCTTTAATTGACTAAACAACTATTTTATTTGGTTATTAACTAAATTATAGTGCTCAAGGAAAAAAAATGATTTGATTCAAGGTTTAATTTTTTCACATGGTGCACATTTTTGAGAAAATTAACAAGTTAGTCGTCAACAATTAACAAAGAGTTTGTTATTTCTAGGGATGGTCAAAAAGCTCGTCGGTTCGGGCAGACCCGTGGCCCGTACAAGCATGTCCATAAAAAAAAAATTAAGATTTTTGAAAAGGCAGGCAACCTTTATATATAGGGAAAAAAAAAATTGAACCAGCTCGACCTGTTAAGGCTCTGGTCGAGTCTCATTTTTTTGGTCGAGCTTTTGTTTGGCTTGGTTTGGGCCCAAAAATCCTCGAGCCGAGCCCGAGTTTCGAGTTTCGGCTTGTGTCTCGACTCGACTCGACTCATTGGAATGGCTAGTTATTTCTCAATCGTTTGTCATATTTACAGTTTCTAACGACTACATTGAATAGTCATACGATTCACTTTGAATTTTCGAGCGCCAATCAAAATTAATAAATAAAATGTCGATTTATAAATTGAACACACTAGGGCAATGTAACAAATATTTGGATGGTTCACATTCTTGAAGACTTACAGGGCAATTATCGTGAAAGGTTGACGGCTAATTTGCTCGTTTAAAGGAGATTAACTTTGCATGTTAATTAATTTTACCCCTTTTCCCGATTTGATCGTTGAACCATCCACCAATTGAAACTGTTGACTACATAATTAAACAGCCAACCGTTTGACTCATTTTATTGGATTTGGGGAGGCCAATGAATGCAGACACGACTTTTATATTTTGTCAAGTTCCCGTAGGATTAAGTAAGCAAAATCGCATTAGGAAAAAAAAAATATGTTGATTTTGACTAGAATTTAAGTAAACAAGGTATGAGGATTAATATATATTTAGTTGACCAATTGTTCCATCAGAAGTCAATAAATGCATTGCCCCAAACTATTTATATTTGTTTTAATTGAATTTCAAACTTTGCTTAAATTAAAAATGTTATCCACCAAACTTCTTTTGAAAAATATAAAAAATAAATTAAACAAATAAATATTCGGAATTAACATAAAAAAATCTATTTCTCTTTGAATAAATTCACTCTAAAGTCGTGCGTGATATTACTAGAATAAAACAAATGAAAGAAATTATTAACAATTGCTAGCAGATTCAGGCGTCAAGACACTACAAAATGTCTTGATGTAGATAACTAACTCCGCTTTCTCCACGTGATCTTGACTTAAGAAAACAAAACTCGACTTGGGAATTTTAGGGAATACATTTGAATCAAGAGTCAACCACTTTTAAACAAAAGTTCGATTTTGTACTAAATTTCCTACTTTCGGTAGGGTCGCAATGTCCAACTCCTTTTAGACATTGGATTGATCTTCATCAATATGTTTTCTTCAACTCGATTTTTCCATCTTCATCTCGAGCACAATTTTGTCATGTATAAAACCTAATTGCAAGTAATTAAGAAAGTCAACAATTAATTAGAATTAGTAAAGAAAAAACTAAATTTTCCACGTTTATACTTTCCACGTTTGTCTATCAAACATTATAACTACTCATTTATCAATACATTTTGCGCAACCCCATCACTATTACTATTACTATTCCTCTTACTATTATCTTTACTGATAATAAGGAATTTTTTTTTTTCTAAAATATATTTTTCATGACAAACAATCAAACAAGCTCCTACTTTCGAAGTTAGGAGTTTTCTTACATTTCCTATTTCTATTGAATCATGCTACTCTTACATCTTTGATACACAACTTGGTACACATCCCTCTCACATGAGTGGGGCTCGCGATTGTGGACCCCACGTGGATCCCACCCTCATGTGAGAGGGATGTGTACCAAGTTGTGTACCAATGTGTGTAGGAGTAGCATTTTTCATTTTTATTAGCAACTGGAATTGATTGACATCAACCCGCACTTTTCATATGCCAAATCAGTCCTCTCAGATCACCTTATGGGTCCCACTAAATTTCATCAACATCGATAATCAATCACCGCGTGGCACTATTCAAAATGCTCGATGTGTATCAAATCTTTGAAACTGGTCCGTTAGGCTACCTCACCGCACAGGATGAGCAAAATTTCAACGTGGCTGAAAGAAAATTGAGATTTTGGTGGAATACAGTTGTACTCTACGTTCACTGGTAGGTACATTGTAGATATATACATTCTTTCCGTGTATAATTCAACTATTTCCACTATTTCATTAGTTTCTAATTATTACACGTGTTAACGGTGGCGTGTATGCCTGTATGTGTCTACGCAGCATTTGGCTTAAGTGGTACTTTGCTTGCTTCGTTACTAATTGTTTAAAAAGTAAGAACAAATTATAATTATATATGTAAAATTATTCTATTAAAAGAATGTGTGACATGATTTCTATTTTTCTTTCTATTGCTCGTAAAAGAACTTTTTAAGGAAGTTACATCACCTTAATTTTCTCTAAAAAAAAATTTTTTTTAGTCTATTAGTCTAGCAACGTACTTTCAGAAAATTATATAAATGAATTCAAAAGTAAGTTATTAGTATCATAAGCAGATTTGACTCAAAATTCTTACCAAACGGGTCCTTACTATTATACCGGGGTTCAAAATTTTTTAAATGAATAATTTGATCTTTTCAACGTTTAAAGAATAGTAAGGTTTCGAGAAGACTTGAAGTTCAAATGAGCTACCATATTTCAAGATAATGTTTAGGGCCCATTCGGTAAGGATTAAAATTCAATTAAAATTGAAAATATAGCCATTGTTGGGTCCTACTCGTTTAATAAAAGTTAACAATAACGGCTAATTTTTCAATTTTAATTCGATTTTAATCTCTACCGAACGGGTCCTAGGTAATATTTTATACTACTTAAAAATAAAAAGAATAAGTATTATATATGAAGTGATCTATTTTTCTTAAAACATACATGTTCGAGAAGTGTTTATAAACGATTTAAATTATAAAAATATAAAAAAGTGAATGATGAAAAAGTGAGTAGTACTTGTGAATTCTAAAAAATTTATGAACAGAAAGGTGATTCGATCGATTATAAATAGTGTACAAACATTAGACATCCTAATTGTGTCCCTTAATCTAATCCCCGCGTAATTAAACAAAACATAGTCCCCAGTGGATATAGTTACGTGGCTGTCACAGAATTTTATAGGATGGATTTGGCGATTTGCTTCAAGTTTTGCGGCTCTTAAGTGCTTCCGTCCAGATGATGGGCCACGAGTTGTAATAATCAAAACGCCCTAAACGAATGAATAATTGGAGCTCATAAGACCTTTTCCTTACCGACAGGCGACAGCGAAGAGGAAGCATAATAAAAAAATACTTATTTTATTATAATATTTGGTGAAAACTGTACACGTGGGACCTCTTACGTTTGAGAGACCACTTTTGCTGGCTTCTTCATTAGGCACGTGGCCTATAAAGATTCCGGCCGCCACACCCACCTCCCCTCTATTTATAATTATTTATACGTATCTTGTATGTAGTTTTCTATTTGTACTTGTGTCTTGTCTATTCATCACGTTCTTGAATTCCATTTCCACAAGAAGATTTTTTTTCCAACTTCTTCGAAAGGGTTTTTTTTTTTTTTTCTTCGTTATAAAGCCACGGTTTAATTTAAATTTAAATTTAAGTTAATAATTAATTTTATAATTTATATTTTATGGGACTTATACCTTTTTAATCACATTTTTTTTTTATCAACTTTCATTGAAATTTACTGAAAATCTTAATTTAATCCAAAGAAAAATGGAAAGCTGTTTAATGCTAATGGTCCCAACAAATGAAACATTTTTTTCTCTATTCACATTAAATTTTCTACGGAGTGAACATAAGTTGAGATTCGGTCAACTATCGAAATATATGGAAGTCACACTCATTTAAAAGATACAAAACAAGCCTTACATAGACGATTTATATTATCAATATACGAGCATGGACGGTAAGATTTGATAGAAATTGTACAATGTTTAAATATGAAAACAAAAATTAATGTATAACATTTGAGCTACTCCTTGATATCAGATTCAAAAAAACATAAACGAACAATTTGATCCATTAAAAGCTCATATGAGTTACAAAATCTCAAGATTGATATTCTTGAAAGGGCCAAAATTTGATAGTATGAATATGAATATAATAATTAGCATATAGGGTCTCAACTACTTCCCTTAACAAAATTAACATAGTATGGAATTCTAATACTTGACACGTTACACATACAATTCAAGTACATAGGAGATCTAGCACCCCTTCTCTCAGAAGTTACAGGATCATTTTAGCGAGTTCATTCAACATAGTTTCCTTAAGCGCCCTAGTATGGCCTACTTGTTCACTTGTATCGATTTCGGAGTACTGTCAATTTTAAAATTAAATTTTAATTGTATCTTAGTTAAGCAATTTATTAGTAGGATTATGCTATATGTACAAAATCTTTTACACACTACTCACATTAGGAGGTGGGGACCACAAGCCGGAATTTTCAAATACACATGAGGTCCGCGCGCATTATGAGAGGGGGTAATCCATTCGGTACCCTCCATTCTGTACATATATACTAATCCTTTGTATTATCATTCAAGTGTTACAAGTGAGGTAATACTTGGATAAGAATATTGTCTAGTTATAGGGATCAAACTTGAACAAACCACTTTTGTCCGTACAAAACTAACAAATCAAAACCAGATTGAAGGTTGTAATTGGGAGATTTAAAAATAATTAATGGGATTATTATTCATTTTCCATTCACGTGTAACATTGCTAGCCACTCACGTGGCATTTGTATAACATGATAAGATGAAAGATCATCACACTAATGGAAGACTTCAAAATGATTTTAATATTATAATATTCAAAAAATTAAAGCATGCCCCTAAATCATTGCTACATTAATCTTTATTCCTCCTTAATCTAGAACTACAATAAAGGTAGTCTTTTATTAATCTGGTTCATGCCCCATAGACTATGTTTTCAAAAATTCCACATATTAAAATATCAAGCAACAAGGACATACATAGTGGAACCAATTATGAACATCTACAACATTATAATATCCACTAAAAAACAAGCCTTTATAGTGCATAAAACTCATATTTCTAAAATTGAGTACCCCTCTTTTTAGACATCATTGAGAACTATTGGATATATATTACCGAATAATGCACTAATGATGTCTTCATATATAGGTATTGTCTAACATTCTATTCGTGAGCGTGCCTCAAGGGGCAGAACCTCAGGGGCCCAACTTGCAGTCTAATTGGTATTAGAGTCTCGTTTGAGATCCACGGTGAAATTCTGACTTAACGTAATTTTTGTCAAGGACGAGAATCTTGAATCGTTAAGCCTCACGATGCTAGTAGTTCCTTGTGAAAACTCAAGTTTCGTGACTGTATCGAGAAAAATCAAAAACAAGTAAATTAAATAGACAAGAGTACTTATAGTAGTTCATTCTGAATTAGATGATTACTTAGAAGTACGACGAGTAAATAAAGGTTGATTCTCAATCGAGAGAATATAATTAACCACTATACACCCAATAAAAGACACGGATACTAAAACTATTGTTAATTTCAAAGAATTATATAACAAACCCTCAAACTAAAAATCCCCACAAATTATTAAATAAAAATGAGAAACTTAAAAAAACCCAAATTGGAATTAATACAAACATCAATTCCACAGTGAAATACGTCATTCTCCAGTACTAATAGATCCTATATGTGACCCTAAAACCTTCTTTGACGATTTCTCGTATTTCTACAGCTTAGAATATTCACTTCAATTTATTCCATAAAAATTGTTGTTGAATTGCTGTTGTGGAAACATGTCATCAACATTCCACGAATTGTCATATACGTTACCATCGTCCATCCATTGATTGTTTGGCTCCATAACTGTGAAATCTGACCCTTGGTTTAAGTAACCAGTGGGGCCGGTTAAGGTTTCTCCATAGGCTAGCTGATTACCAGGATAGTAATCTCGATTAGTGCTCTGATTAACTGGATAATTGTAACAATCTGTGAGGTCTGAAACTGGGGTGCCAAATGAGTCTGATGAGCCGGCGGTGCTAGAATTCTCCACCGTGTAGCTGGTGGCGTTTGCGTTAACCAGGATGTCGCCACCGTAGTTGCCTAACATGTTACTGTTGTCAGCCTGTGGCACCGGCAGAATCTTTTGACTTGAGGCCATGTTGTCTATACTAGAATTGTTATGGCTGTTGAGTTGGTATTGGGTGGTGGTGGAGGAAGCACCACCGGCCGCAGCGGCTGCCTGAATTCTCTCAACTAATCTTGGCATCCAATGATAACGCATGGTGTCCTTGAATCTCTTGCTGTCCACGTCGCATTTGAGCTGTTTAGCGTGTTTTTGCACTCGTGTTCTCCAATAGTTCTTGATCTCGTTATCAGTTCTACCAGGCAAATGTTGAGCAATTTTCGACCACCTATCACGTCGATTCGAAAACAGTTAAACCACACGTTTCTAAATCTCGTCTTTAAACACAATTTATCGAATAACTTACCGATTTCCCCATCGAAAATGGAGTTCAAGAATCAAAAGTTGTTCTTCAAGAGTGATATTTCCACGTCGTACGTCTGGGCGTAAGTAGTTCAACCATCTCAATCTACAGCTCTTTCCAGTTCTATTGAGACCTGTGTCATTGAATTTTCATTAGCCAACCCAGCCCAAATGCTTTAGTCGTGCTTAAAAATCGCTTTTTTAAATAAATTAAATTACCTGCGGATCGAGAAAGGGAATTCCATCGACCTTCCCCGTGTTCGGTGATGTAATTCATGAGAGCGAGGTCTTCTTCAAGAGTCCATGGACCTCTTCTAAGCTCCATTTCTTCTTCACTAATTTGGTTGTTGTAATTATTTGCGCCATCCAATTCATCATGATAAATATCCATCTTTATTGGTTATTCTTAATAGAGAAACTGATTGGTTCAAACAAAAGAATTGGAAAGATTTTCAGAGAGAGAGAGCTTCGTACAGAAAGAGATTTATGCAAAAGGATAGAAAGAGGGGGGTGGTTTATATAGAAAGAGATAGAGAGGTTTAAAAATGGTGGAAAAAGATGAAATGTGAGGGAGCCGCAACAGGGAATAGGGACTTTTTTTCTAAAAAAAATTATAATAATGAATTTATTTAATACATAAAATGGGTTTTTTTTAATTATTAATTTAGTTAGCAAGGGGATAGAAGTTTGACGCCTTGACTTTTCCCGATTTATGTGTGTTCAAAGTGACTCTATTTTTGGTTAATTTATGCCTTTTTCCTCCACACAACTTGTCCACGGAATTTTTGACTTTCTCACTTCTCTTTGCCGCTAAATTTCCACAATAGAAAATTTGTTAAATGGTTTAATTCAATACATGTGCACTTAGTGTTACTCCTCCTAATAAAATTCATCATTCAAAATATAATTCCAAAATTTAATATCAACTTCAATTTGTTTCTTGTTAAAATGAGCCATTAATCACCATGTTAACGATAATATCTCATATCATTTAATATAAAAATAAATAATTAAGATTTTGAGTTATTCTTATTAATAAAATTAATTTTTTAATGATGTAACGTCGAAAATCAATAAAATAATACTTACAATCTTGTGTTAATTAGAGCAACAAATTGGGGATTGATCGAGGTGTTAGTCGTAAGAAAACTAGAATCAGAAAATCCCATTGAGTAATATATTTTCGACAGATTTATATTAATTGTCTGATTTTTGTTTTCTGTTTTTATTAAGGAAAAAAACTTCTTAATAATTTTATGAGGGAAAAAAAAAGTTACTTAATGAATTTTTGTTCATAAAAGGAAAAGTAAGTTTGTGTGAATAAATTCAGGACAGATAATTGATTTATTCCATGCAGACATTGAGCAAAAAACTTGCAATAAAAGCAACCAGAAAAGGGTTATGAAATTTATAATAAAATCAGGCTGGAAGAAATTAAATTAAATTAATTGTTAATTAAAAATTTAAGTTCCTATTGAATCCACTTGAATTTATAGTAAACTCATCCATTTCACAGATGATGTCGGCATTCATCTCTTACTTAAAAAATATTTATACTGGTAATGCGCCACTAATTTAATCTTGTTAAAGTTAATATTTATTTCAGCCGTTAAATATAAATAATAATAATAATTATTATTATTTTTGATAAAATAGAAGAAAATCTAGAAATGTTACTTGCCCATCACGTGTTTATGTGAAACCAAAAACAAATATTTAAATTCTTGCGGCAAATGCATATGCATGCACTTGTGTTCTCCTTCGAAATGCTTGTGTACTAGTCTATATATAATTTATAATTATATTTATTAATCTTAATTTTAAATACATGTTTGTCACCTAGGTCTTATGTAGTAGGACACTTCTCTTTATGTTAATGTTTTTCAATTTGTCATTTTGTTGTCACCTTATGATTTCGTATAATGCACGAGGTGTTTAGTCACTTTAGTGATACTATAGTGGGGAATTACAAGACTTTCCACTAAAGTATTAAAAGAAATACGATATCCAACATTATCGTCAGGTCTAACTAGTCGATTTGCAACTTTCTTATGAGCTTTTGTTCTGCCCCTATGAATTATTTGAGCGGGGTTCTCATGCTCGAGTTTTAAACTTGGATAGAATGACCCTACTTCGTTGTTATGAAGTTTTCTGCTCTAATCTCCAACATCGAAGGTCAACTGATTGAATAATTAGTATTGATTCATGCAAAGATGCTCATGTGAAGCTAAAGTAAAGAATCGTCCACTTCAGCATCCCGAAGAACAACGACTCTCTTGTTTTACATTTATATGTTGGAGACATGGTTTACAAGTTTGTGTCGAAATAATTCAAAAAGCAAATAAGGAATATATATATATATAATTTTGAGCTACACATAATACATATAAAATAATATATTTTGGAGAGAAATTATTCCAAGTTTTTTCTTTTGGCTGATTATATTCCTTCAATCAGTATCTTTAAAGTGATTCCATAAGTAGACGAGCTCGTACATTCAGTCTTATCAAGTATCTTAACCCACACATTAATTGCTGAGAATATTTAAGACAACAAATTGTAGATTCGAAAGTTGTTTTAATTTTTATAGATTGAGACAAAACATTATTTCATAAAAATAATAATTAAAACTACAATTCCACATATTTTTTTTTTTAAAAATGCTACTTCTACATAAAGAATTTTACATAATGATGTACACAGTACACCCCACTCATACGAGAGTGGGACCCATTTGTATAAAATATTTTTTTATTCAACCGGGTCTCACCCTCATGTGAGAGGGGTGTACACCCCTATGTACCGATAGCAAAACCGATTTTTTTGCCCTTTTATTCATGATATTCATTGCCATACTTGAGTTCGAATTTACATATCATTTATCTCGTTTAAAGATAACACAGAATATATATATATATATATATATATATATATATAAAGAATGCACTATATAATTCTAGAGGGATTCCATCCCCACAATGGACAAAATAAAAATTAATAAAAATAAAGCTAAATAAAAAAAAATCTTTATCCTTGACAAGTGCCAAAGAATATCATCAATTCCTTTCTTCCAAGACTAAAACTCCCTCACCGGTTGCCCCGCCATTGATGGCTCTTTTTCAATTTGTCAATTGCTATACCTATCTAGCCACCTACCTATAGGCTACTGTGTGTGTAATTAAAATTTAATATCTTTAAATGTAGTTTATTATCTTTGAAAAGTCAGTCAGCTCGACCACCATTTGGATGGATGTGTCGACCCGACCGATTCTACTTCCATAAATAAGTTAATATATTGCGTTGAAAATGCAATAAAATTATAGTGAATGATTACGTCTGCGTTTGGTGGGGTTTAAAATAAGATTTTTAGAAAATTTCGATAAAAATTGATAAATGTGTAGTTAAAAAGTTATAAATTTTCGGTTAAAATTAATTATTGACTTTGACTTTGTGTCCATGTATGTTTTTCATTAATTACTTATTTGTAGAAGAAATCCAACCGTTAGTGGACCCTATCCAGCCACAACATTTGATTTGCTCCTAACATATTTTCAATGTCAACGATCATTTTTCAAAGGCAACGATCACATTTTTTTGTACTTTTGCACAGAAAATGGGAAACAAATATGGGCTAGAGCTTGTTTGAACCCTATTCTTGTCAAAAAAACACATTTTTAAATAGTATATTGAGGGAAAATGCGTCCTTAAAAAATAAGAAAAATCTTTTGATTTACGTATAATATTATTTTATTAAAAAATGTGTGATTGAAATGAAGTCAAAACACTATTCAATGGTGCATGAGCTCAAACAAGAATTTAAATTAAAATCTAGATTTTTTCCTGTCAAATAGGGGCTAAAGTAGGTGCTACATTGTATTGGTTTATCCATTGTAGGTCGCAGTCGCACTCACTAGAGCGCTTCTTGGATTTTAATGATGTTGGATTCGCAGCCAAGATTTTGTGCTAAATATCAAGAAGAATTAAAAAAAACTAAAAACAGAGAATATCACCGACAATGAGGTTTATGTGGAAATTTTAAAATTAGAGAAAAATTACAAATTGACAAAGATAGAGATTACCATTCGTGAAAAACTGTGTACTACTCAAAACTCCCAAAGCACCGAGGAAAAATATCCTCCTCTATGTAGCCCTCTCGAACTTTTCCTTTTATTTAGGGATAGAGACACAAATGGTCCCCAAACCTTTAATTATATAGTATTTTTGGTCCAAATATTTCAAATGTGGCACATATGATCCCAAACCTTTTGATTTCTGGAACAAATGGTTCTTTCGGATGGAATCGATCTTTAGTTTTGGAATTAAACTATTTGTACATCATGAATGACATTACATAATGTGTAAAAATCGAGATCATTGATTTTTTTTTTTTGTGTTATTAAAAATTAATGATAAAATTGTGTGCCATTTCATGAAGAGTAGACACCGCTGTCAATTATGATGTAAGTGTAGCAAAACTGTTAGTATTGTGGTTCAGTGCCTTTATTTTGTCTTTATTTCAAAGGAAAATATTGTCAAATCATTTTCTCTACTAAAAAAAAAAAACTAAATAAAATTTAAATCAAAAATCATTTTAAAAACAAAAATATAAAAAATTCATCTTTTTCCACCCACGCGGCCCACCCAACCAATTGATTTACTAGATTTAAGAAATTACTAGAGAACGATCACTTTTTTTCACTAGTCACTACATTTCATTTCCATTAATGCGCTAGATGTTGCAATAAAAAGGTCTTATCGTCGAAATCATGTCAGAATATTCTTTCAATAGATCTAGTTCCAAAAGTTATGAAAAAATCAACACACAAACACATATTATAAAAAAAGATAAATAAAATCAATAATTTGAAAACTGTCACGTGTATAAAACATAAAGGGCAAGATGAATACACTACTTTTCCGCGACCACGAGGATCTAGAAGTAGAGCACAATTGTTCCTTGCACCATTTACTAAACCCCGATATAATATATTTTAATTTATTGAAAAATATAGAACAAAGAAATAAATCGTGACGACATTTTCTTCGAAAAAATCAACATGAATGAACTTTTTCATATCAAGATTACAGAAAAGTTGATTCATGTCATAAATATTCTGCAAATAAATAATGAGTAATCTTTTTGGCATATGAAAAGAACAATCTTTTCAATTAATTTCCAAGAAATGAGTAAAATGCAAAAGATAATTAATCTTTAATTGTAGTCAGTCAGGAGAGGTGAAAAAAGAGTAATATTGTTATTCATTTTCACTGGAGTTACAACTCTAGTCTAGATGACTTTAAATGATATGTTAAATGAAATGTGAAATGAAATGACTTATTTAATCTCACATATCATTTAATGTCACATTAACGCCACCGAGACTGGAGTTGTAACCCAGTGGAGATAAATAGCATTATTTGTGAAAAAATGAAGAAAATGGAATTAGGGTGTACTTTTGAAGAGGATCTTGGCCACGTTATTTGCAAAATTTTACTTATATATCTATAATCTGAATTGCGCAATTTGTAGTTTTCATCACTTGATTTTCAACAAGAGTTTCTTGTAGTTCAAGCGTAGAGGTGGTGTGGAGTGGTTTGACTAGTCATGTCAACGATTCGAGTCAAGTCGAGCTGGGTTGAGCTACGAGCTGAAATTCAAAGTTCAGGTTCGACTTAAGCAAAACAAGTGCTAGCTTTTTTGGGTCCGAGCCAAGCCAAAAAAAATGAAGCTCGCATTTTTTTTTTTTTAAAATTAGTTATAAATCTATAAATTTTTATAATGTATTTAAAATTTGTGCAATTTCTACGTATTATAAATAATAACTAAATAATAATATATAAAAAAATATATCTAAACTAAAAAAAAAAACAGCTCATTGTGCCGGCCCGCAGCCCATCTAGCCACACGGGCCGGCCCCAGCTCTAGCTGACGCCCCAAACTGGGCTCGGCCCCACCAAGCCGCGAGCCAGGGTCGGACCGAGCCCAGGCCGCGAGCCTTTTTTATATCGCTAGGTGTGACAGTGTTGACATTGTATGATGGCATGGATGTAAGATGATGAACTTAAATCTTTTTATTTTTAAAATTTTTTTTCCGTTTTGGACTTATTGAGTGTAGAAAATCATTTCACGAAACCGCCCCTTGAAATATAAATAAAATAAGGACAAACTGCATGCACAAAACTAACAACCCTTTTGACTGGAGTCTAAAAGAGCCTTTTTTTATTTATTTATTTTTTTTGCCAAAAATGAAAGGTTTGTGGTCATTTGATACACATTTGGACAAAAAGGTAATTCAGACGAATATCTAGAACCATTTGCACAAATCTCCCTTTTATGTATTACTCGCCCCAAACCGTAGCTAATTAGGGTTGAAAACGAGTCGAGCTGAAACTCGTGGCTCGGACATGGCTCGGGTAAAAAATGATCCGAGCTTTTTTTCCCCGAGCAGAGCAAAAGCTCGGTCGAAAAATCTAGGTTAGGCCCTTATCGAGCTTTTTTTTTTTTTCCCTTTAAATTCGTGACATTATAAATTTTTTTAAACAATATAAATTTGTGCAATTTATACAAATTGTAAATTAAATAAAAGTTACAAGCCTCCTCCCCTTTTGAATTTGGGACTAGCTACAATCCATTCCGGTGATGTACACGAATAAAATATTTCGTATACAAATTGAGCAAATAAGTTAAAAAATTACATAATTTTTTTGAAAGGCTGCTGTAGCTATTTTAAAATGCAGATGTTTATAAAAGGCACCTTTTTTCTTTCTTTCTTTCTTTTTTTTTTTCTTGTAACTCGCAGCTACGGTTGCTTTTTTTCAAATAACACGGACAAAAAATGGCCCGTGTTTGTGTGGCTCGTCACGGGCCGATGTCCGAAAAAGAGGGTGGCTCGAACCGACGAGCCATATTGATATCCATATAGCTAATTCTCTTATGGTGTGTGATTGAATTTATTTTTCATGAAAAATGTCCATTTTCCATCCAAGTTCTTATTTTTGAGATATCTGATTGAAATTTTTTTCATGTAAAATATCTTCTAAAAGTTAGTCACGTGATTAAATTTCTTCAAAAATAAGGAAAATATTTT
>CAIGRR010313896.1:0-10374 GCA_903798365.1 Fraxinus sp. 1973-6204 | reverse complement strand
ACATCCAGCGTAATTTCCTCTAAAAATAATATTACTCTCAAATCCAAGATTTTTCTTTATTTTTTAACCACATATTTTCCATTAATACATTATTCAAAAATGTATTTTTTGACAAAAAATGGGCTCAAACTAGCTTTAATTTGGGGGTTGAGGCTGCTGAGGTTAGTGGTAGTGGAATGGGGCTGCTGTTAAGCTTTGGTGAATGGGAAAAAGCTGCTTGGCCCAGGATAAGGAGTATTGTGCTTGGTGAATGTTAGGTGACAGTGGATTAGAGATGGCAACGAGTCGAGCTGAAAAAAAAGCTCGGACTCGGCTCGAGTTTTTTTGGGGCCAAGTTTTTTTTCAAAAAAATGAGGTTTGGCCCGAGCTTTTGGTCTGAGCCTTAACGGGCCGAGCCGGCTTGGGTTTTTGGGTTTTTTTTTTTGTTTTAATAATAGCGGCAGCTAATTTAATTAGCTGTTTGATTTAATTTAATTTTTCAAAAATAATAAACGGGCGAGCCACACGGGTCGGGTTGGCCCGGCTCGGGCCGACGCCCCAAAATAGGGCTCAGCCTGAGCTTTACCGAGCCGCCAATTTTGATAGTGACCTGCAATGGTTGTTGTAGGTGTCGTGGTGGGATGGGATGGGGTGAGGGTGGGGTAGATGTTTAGATAAATTTATAAATTCTAAATCAATTATGCTTAATGTACACTTTGGCGTACACCATGTTTTACACTTTGTCATATGACAAATTGTGATTTGATAGTTAAAAAAAACACATTTTTCAATCAATCACTTTTTTACAACAATGACAATTTCAAGAAATGTGTAAGCATTGAAATGTACAAATAGCATTGTCCTAAATCTTTCTGGCATAAGGACTCATTATCTTTACATTGGAAGCTATGAAAATCGTGTAATCAACACTTGAATTATTATTAACTTAGCCCTAATTTGATCCCATTTTCTCAAAATACATTTTTCTCTCCGTTATTCTCAACCACACATTTTCAATAAAATAATATTACACATAAATTTAAAACGTTTCCTTATTTTTTAACTATACATTTTCTATCAAAAATACTATTTCAAAATATATTTTAAACAAAAAAAATGGGGCTTAAATATGCTCTTAATGGTCTAATGTTGTTGGAATATAGCTTCTAATGATTCTAGTAGCAAAGACGAGTTAATAGCCTAATAGAAGGTACCTTTATTTCTACCTATCAAATTTTGTTATGCATTAATCGAACACTTCGAATCGATAAGTTGTATGATATTAACCTACATAATTATAAATTATTTTACTTAAAACAAAAATACATAGAGAACATCTCAATGAAGAAGCCATCTCCCACTACTTCTGCATAAGCAAATTAGATGGCATATCATGGAGCCAATAATTGTCGGTCCATTTTTTTTTTTTAAATATTTTCTAGCTGGTAAATTACTAAAAAAATTGCTTTGTTTGACTTTCCACCAATCTTCCTAAGCGATAATAAATATTTGGGTTACATAATTATTGAAGAAGTCACAAACATGCCATTGTTTGGACTCAATTATTTTAAAAATTATATTTTTTCTCTTATTTTTAATCATACATTCTTTAATAAAATAATATTATATGTAAACCCAATTTTTCTTTTCTTTTTTTTTTTTTGATGACAAATGATACATTTTCCAAAAAATTACTTACATTTTCCCCAAAATTTATTTTTAATGGAGCCCAAACATGGGAGAAGATTCCTCGGATATTGATTCAATAATAATAATTTACGTATTTAAGACATAAATTGAATAAATGATGAATGTAAGTAAATCTTAAATTATAATTTAAGTTGGTCCATCATATATTTTATTTATGTATTTCGTACATTCAGGATTTACTATCCACCTATGTCCATAGGATCCAAAACTAAGTTCCCGTTTGACAACCATTAAAATAAAGCTCTCACTCTCTCTCTTTATTTTTTCAAATCATTTTCAATCGCACATTCTCGTAATAAAATATTTTACTTGTAAAGCTAAAATTTTTTCATACTTTTTAATCATATATTCTAAAAAAAAAATCACTATTTCAAAACTAATTTCCCCCAAAACACTCATTTTAATGATTGTAAAATAGGGGATAAGTGACCATTTGAGAGGTCATATGCTTCTTGTAGAAGAGCGAGTCTCCTCTAAAAGTTCTTTTAGAAAGTCTTTTAATCAGACAAAATACTTTTAGAAAATTATGACAACTTCTTTAATCTCATAAGTAATTTTTAACCTTTTAAAAGTCTTGCCAAACGAGCCATAATAAGCACTTTAAGGAACCGCCAAATGAACATTAAGCTTGTGTTTGAGCCCCATTTTTTAGAAAGAAGTAGTTTTTGAATAGTGATTGATGGGATAATGTGTGGTGAAAAAGAGNTAATGTCTAATGAGCTAATCTAGGTAGCAAAAGGAACCATATCTCTGTTTCATTCATGCTTAGTAAGCTTGTGTTTGAGCCCCATTTTTTAGAAAGAAGTAGTTTTTGAATAGTGATTGATGGGATAATGTGTGGTGAAAAAGAGATGAAAAGTTTTAGATTTGTGTGTATTATTATTTTATTTGGAGAATGTGTGGTTGAAAATGAGTACTGTAGAAAAATGAATGGAAAAAAATGAGAAAGAATGGGGCTCAAACACAATGTAAAGTTTGTCTACTTAGAAAGGCGTGATTGATTTGGGCCTGGGTCAGTTTTAAATCTGGACCAAACGTGGCCCGCTGTCAAAATTTATTCTATTTTTAGTAGTACCAGCAGCAGCCACCTCATAATAAACATGAAGAGTACGCACCATCGGCGAGAACAACGATAGCAGCAGAACAAATGCTGTGAAGCTATATCTTGCGCTGCATGCATTGATAATCAGCTCCGTACTATTTAGATAAACTAATCGGAAATGGAGTCGTTGTTGGAGCTTTGCGATTTGATCGCCAAAAATCCGACCCAATTTTCGGAGAAGATTGTGTGGATTTGCAATCGGTGCCCACAACCGGAGTCGATGTTAATTGGATCGCCTAGGGTTTCTAAGTCACAGCTCAATGCCATTGTCACCGTTGCGCGATTCCTCTCTAAATGCCCGAATAATGATCTAGAAGCCCCTAAATCTATCTTCCTCGCGTTCTACCGCTCAATTCCGGTCTCTTTTGACGTTGCTTTTTGGCCCCAGTCATTTTCAAATGAGTCGATTTCTCTGTTTTTTAGTGATTTTCTGAATTATGTTTGTAAAGCCGCTGAATTGTCGCCTGATACCTCTACTGACGTAGCTGGGTTCACAGGCGAAATTGTGCTTCAGGCAATTATGAAAGTTGATTCTGGGATTTCTCGGGTATTTTTGAACGCATTGTGTTTGAATTTTCCTCTGATTTTACCCTCCGATGGAGATAGGTTGGTTACGGCCCTCCTTGATCGCTATGAAATCGCTGTCCCAAATTCGGTGCGTGAGAGGATTTCAAATACCCCTGATGCGGTTTCAGCTCAGAGCTCTCCTCTGAACGTGAATCATTATCAGTCTCCTTATAAAGAAGCCAGCATTGCCTCAGCTGATTCCGCAAACAGCATAGCATCTAATGGGGGCAGCATTACGTGGAAGAGCAGTGTGGATTTACTGGACGGGAGCATTGTGTTCAATGATGGAGGGGAAAAGAAAGACTTGACATCTTTTCAGGAGGAGTCAGTGGAAATTCTTGAAAAACAAGAGCTTGTTTTTAAGTTAATAGGACACATATTGGATAAAGTGGCCATTGATCCCAAGCTTTTAGAGCAAGTAAGAGTTTTAGTCAAGGAACAACTCCAATCAATGCGGGCTTTTTTAAAGGTAAGTAAATCAGTATAATGAACTTTGAAGTTTGTTTGTACAGGGTCCATGCGTAAAGCGGCAAAGTTCAATTTAAGGGCAGAAAGTTAAGAATGGTACTCTTACATTGGCTTTACTATGTGGGCAGATAAGGAAGCGTGATTGGACTGAGCAAGGACATTTACTGAAAGACAAGATTAATATAAAGCTATCTGTTTACCAAGCATCAGCAAGGTTGCTAATTAAGACTCTTGCATCTCTTGACACGGAAGCAAAGTCATCAAAGAGATTGTGGCTTGGAGCCGTTGCATTGTTGATCGAGGCTGCAGAGGCATGCTTGTTCTCAGTGTGGCGGAAATTAAGGGCTTGTGAAGAGCTGTTTGGCTCATTGCTTGTTGGGATTTCTCAAGCTGCCGTTACACGTGGTGGTCAGCTGCTCCGGCTTCTACTTATTCACTTTAAACGCCTTGTACTTGTTACTTGTTGTCAGGTACCTTCTTGCTTGTTTTATGCTCTGCAGTAATTGCCAAGTTTTGTAGTTTAATTAATGTTTTCTGGGCTTTGTTTTTCTACAAACAGGCTGATACGTCGGCCAGCAGTCGGGGAGCTATGTTCGAAAGTGTCTTGAAAACATGTTGTAATATAGTTGACTTTGGATGGACAACAGACCGATCTCCAGTGGACACTTTTATTATGGGATTAGCTACTAGTATTCGTGAAAGAAATGAGTATGAGGAAGAGGTTAGTGTCAGTAACGATAAACATTATTTTGCATTAGGATTATGACATTATTTATAGTTCCTTTTTACTTATAAACAATGATTTATCGTTATTTTCCTTGTGGTTAAGCCTAATGCTTGTTACAAGACTTTGATTTCACATTTCAATTTGATAGAAACAAACAAGTTGGTCTTTATCCGCATTTTAGAAAATATTTTCACATTTAGTTAACATATTAAGAGCCTGTTTGGTAGAGATTAAAATCGAATTAAAATTGAAAAACTAGTCGTTATTGTTGACTTTTATTAAACGAGTGAGACCCAATAATGGTTATATTTTCAATTTTAATTGGATTTTAATCGATACCAAACGGACTCTAATATTTGGTGTACTTTTATCAAGAATTGATTTGCAAGAGCTATCTATGCCCTTGGGCTCCATTAAAATGAAATTCGGGGAAAATGCGGTTTGAGATAGTAATTTTTTTGGAGAATGTGTGGTTAAAAAATAAGAAAAATCTTTGGGTTTACGGGTAATATTATTCTATGGAAAAATGTGTGGTTGAAAACGTGTTTTGAAAAAATACATTTTTGAGAAGAATGGAGGCCAAAAAGGGGATATATATCCTTTAAAAAAAAGAGCAACATACTTATTTTCTTCCTTTTCTTTTGCCGAAGTCAACTATTTTTATCTTACATACCCAATATACCCACATTTCGAAATTTTGAATCCAATTTAAGGGACAAACCAGCAATATAAATTTTAAATGTCCCTATACGTACAGAATTAAGTTTTCTGAAGCCATGCAAAAAATTGTGGGATGGAGGGAGTAGATTCAGACTAAAGAAGTTTACTTTGACTTGGCATGTTTAGCAGATACTTGAAGGTTGCTTATAAGCACCATTTTGCAAAGTAGGTTCATATTTTTCAAAAATGGTGCTTATAAGCAACTTATAATTATTCCCCAAACAAAAGTGTGGTTCTTCTCGCGTCAGCTCCAATTTGACCAACAGAGCAGCTTATGTAGAAACCATTATTGCCATCTTCTACAGTGGTGTGTTTCATTGGCTTCATTTTTTATGGTAAATGTCCTTTTTCTACCAAAGTTTCTACTTTTGGAGGGTTTGATTGGCATTTTTTCCATGGAAAATATTTTCGAAAAGTTGGTCACATGAGACCCATCTTTTCCTCAAAAACAAGGAAAACATTTTCTTTATGGGGGATAGGTTATTATTTTCTAGGCAATTTGCACTTCCAAAAACTCAACTTTATGGAAAGTACAACATTTTCTAAGTTGAAAATTAAGCCAATCAAACACATTTAATTGATAATTTTCATGCAATTGCCTAGAACTTATTTTCTTTTCATGCAAGTTCTATGCTTGCAATCAAACAGACCCTAATTGAAAATGCATTGGCGGTTTAGAGTAAAACTTAAGGATGTAAATGTTTAATTTTGCCCTTTAAGAGACACTATGGTGGCTAGAATTATTGTGTATAATTTGGTAATATAAAGAACAACATTTATACAATTAGATGTTGGGTAATTTTCTTATCATGGCAAGTGGCCTAGAGTGCCGGATAAAGATATTTATAGGAAGTGATAACCAGAGCTGTAATATTGTGAAATAATTCCAGACATGTGCAACAGATCCCAATCGTGGTATCCTTCTGGCCATTCTACATCCTAGTTGGGCTTGAGAACATGGTTCATCTACCTGTATGTTTGCTGCTGCTTGTTTAATTGGTTGTGTTGCTAATACTGTACGATCTTTGGTATTCTTTGCCTAACTTTCAGGATGAGAAAGAGAAGCGAGCAGCTCCAGCTTTGCAACTGAATGTCATACACTTGCTAGCTGAGTTGAATGTTGCTGTTAACAAGCCTGAAGTGGTAGACATGATATTGCCCCTATTTATCGAAAGTCTAGAAGAGGGTGATGCTTCTACTCCCGGCTTATTGAGACTCCGTGTATGAATCTATCTCTTCAATATGTATGATTATGATATTTGAGTATTTCAACTTTTGTGTTACAGCATTACATACTTATTCGAAGGACCCAAAAAAATAAATAAATAAATAAATAAATAAATTATTCCTGCCTTCTTGAATCTATTTTATTGTTGTATGCTCTAGTCAAATGAATCTTTTGCATGGTTTCTCAACCTGGTTTTTGTTGAGTTACTGCAGCTTCTTGATGCTGTTTCTCGCATGGCAAGTTTAGGTTTCGAGAAGTCTTACCGTGAAGCTATTGTTTTGATGATTCGGAGCTATTTGAGTAAACTCTCTAGTGTTGGCTCTGCTGAAAGTAGAACTGAGCTACCAGAAGCCACAGCAGAACGTGTTGAGGTATATTTGGACTTTTGAAATAATATTTGATTGCATTAAATATATAAAATTGTTTTACTATTTTAAATATATGCTCACTGGTGCAATTGTATTCTAGACTTTACCTTCAGGCTTCTTGTTGATTGCTAAAGGCATTACGAGCAATAAATTGCGTTTGGATTATCGCCAGCGTCTACTGTCGTTATGCTCAGACGTGGGCTTAGCCGTGGAGTCCAAAAGTGGAAGGTCGCATTCTTTAAATGTTGAGTGTTCGTAATGTTATTGTTGGAATAAATGTGCCCAGAAAATCCTGACTGACTATATCAATGTATTCAGGAGTGGAGTGGATTTTCTTGGACCTCTATTACCTGCTGTGGCCGAAATATGTTCTGACTTCGATCCAAGTGGAGATGTGGAACCTTCTGTTTTAAAGCAATTCCGCAACTTATGGTTCTATATTGCTCTCTTTGGTTTAGCACCTCCAATACAGAAAACTCAAGTTATGACTAAGTCAGTATCCACTGCACTTAATAGTGTTGGTAGCATGGGGACTATTGCTCTCCAAGCAGTGGGTGGACCATACATGTGGAATATGCAGTGGTCATCCGCTGTCCAGTGCATTTCTCGAGGGACCCCACCTCTTGTAAGTCGACTTTCAAGTTTTTATTCTAATTCTATGCCGACTGTCATCTAAACTGTTTTAAGAAGCATTTCTTGAGCTAATTTTATGTTGATCAATCGCTCTCTTGGCTATGTACTCGTTCACTTTTGGTTGCTCCTTCTGAAGTTTAATATCATCTCATCTGTTTCATTTTATATTCGGTATCATGTTTTTCTCTTGCGTATTATAAGGATATATTTCCCTCATTCTTGGTTACATTTTAGGCGTCACTTCTCTACCATTCTACTTTAGGCTACTGAAACAGCGTGATCTGATTACATCCAAATTTTGCAATGTCCATCACAATAGAGCATGCTATTTATTGCAGTATCTATCTTAAAGTTCTGTATAATAAGTTCTATATATGCAGTTAAATTGAAGGTGCTTGTTATTTCATGATAAAGGGGGAACGAACAAATAGAAATTGTTTTTTTTTTTCCACTTTACTTTCCTCATCTAAGAGTACACAAATTTTCTCAGAATGAAGAGGAATCTCCCGAAACAGATAATATTGTTGTTATGTGTGTCTTCAATTTAATTTAGCTTAGCATGGTCCGGTTCTTAATCATTTGTATTCTTTACACTTTGCTTAACCCGTGTGATTACTGATTGTTTTTTCTAACTATTGAGGGTAAAATCGCATATAGATTAAGTATAGAAAAGAAAACAAAATAACTAACCAACTACGCCTGCAATTTAATTTTAGCGGAGCATGTGCCGATTCTTCATCATTTATCTTCTTTACACTTTGCTTAATTTGTGTGATCGTGATTGTTTTTTCTAACTGTTCAGGATAAAATCGTACATGGATTAAGTACAAATACTAATCAACAATTATTGTGCTACTCCTCTCAACCTATGTTAAACTTGGCTTTATATAGTTTTCATTATGTTCACTTCATATATCAATAGAAAATGAGATAACAAATGTAGCAAAAACTTCAAAAAATGATGAATCGTTTAAATATTTATGTAGCATTTTAGTTTGCCATTAAAACAAAATTATGTGAGAAAGATGGATTAAATTGAAATATAGCCCCTGTTTGTTTTCCATTATAATGCAAATTCTTACCATTGCAAATAACAATAGCACATTATTTTGTGAGACAAAATTCACAGTGGGACCCATTTCTTTGAAAAAAATGGTCAAAAAATGCACTTTCCACCTTAAATAATGGGAAACAAACAGGGCATAAAAAGAAATCAAATTCTAGAAAATATTTGGGATCCATTATTTCAAAAATGCATTTTTCTCTCACATTTTCAATTACACATTCTCCAATAAAATAATATTACACGTAAACTCAAATTTTTTCCATATTTTTAACCTTATATTCTTCAAAATCACCATTCCAAAATACATTTTCCCAAAATTTGTTTTTAATTGAGCCCAAACAGGGGCTTATAATTTTAGATTTTTTAAACCTATTTTCAAATAACAATAGCACATTATTTTTGGAAGTAGTAGTGTAATACAAATTCAGTTTCTTTTCTTTTGTTCCAAATTCAACCAGCCAGACTGGTCATTATCTGGGGTTTCCCAATTCATAATTAGGTCGGTTTTAAGCACTAAACATACCCTTTTTTTTTTTTTTGCTGATTTCCGATTTTCCAAATTGAAACGGTTGGTTGGTCTGGTTTTGACAAATATTGCTCTTGCAAGGTTGGCTTTTTAAGATGGATTCCTAAGTCTCAATAATGGTATAAGAGCCCATTATGCTCAATAAGTATTCGATCATTCTAAAACTTAAACGAGTATTCAAATATTAAGATTTCAAACAAGGCACCATCTTGTGGGGCATGTTAATGGTAAAATCCCAATGTATAAGAGCAAAATACTAACTAACATAAGAAAACTTGGATTACTCCTCTTAACAAGGTTGACCTTTTAAGATGGAATCCCAAGTTTCAATACTAACTATTATTGTTCACGATGATGAGTACTTTCTAGTTTGTGGAATATATATTTTTGATTCTGAGAACAGCATTTTGTTTCATCCAGGTTGTGAGCTCTGTGAAATGGCTTGAAGATGAGTTGGAACTTAATGCTCTTCATAACCCAGGTAGTCGTAGTGGGACTGGAAATGAGAAATCAGCTGTGAGTCAGAGAACTGCTCTTTCTGCTGCTCTAGGAGGAAGAGTGGAGGTTTCTGCGATGAGTACAATTTCAGGTTTGGTTAATTTTCATAGCTTTCACGAAATTTTTGGCTTTAGTAATTCGTATTGTATTTTATGTGAATTATACACGTTTTCAACTCTTTTTTTAATTGTTGAAAGTCTTCAAGGATGGTTTCATAGCAGGATATTATATTCTGCTTTCTGCAGGTGTGAAAGCAACCTATCTTCTAGCAGTAGCATTTTTGGAGATAATACGATTTAGCAGTAATGGTGGCATCCTCAATGGTGGCCTTAGTTCAACTGCATCTCAAAGTGCCTTTAGCTGTGTCTTTGAATACTTAAAAAGTCCTAATCTTGTGCCGGCTGTCTCCCAGTGCTTGACTGCCATTGTTCACCGGGCTTTTGAAACAGCTATAGCGTGGCTGGTTATATTTTTGTCCTTTTCTTTTCTTAATAAGTTTGGCCTGTGATGTGTTACATCTATTTGTTCATATTTGGCACTGTTACTGTTGCTTTTTTTATGGAGAGAATATTAATCTGCAGAAGGGTGACAAGGTTACAGGATTTGATATTTATACAATGTGACCCACATCCAGTAGTATGTAGACCTTCATTTGTTCAACATATTTGACTATACGTTACATTAATGTGTGTCAGTGTGTCCATAACTTGGGAAAGTTATGATTTTCTATCATATTAGATTTGTATCCCAAGTTATGATTTTCTATCATATTAGATTTGTAT
>CAIGRR010313888.1:2074-19655 GCA_903798365.1 Fraxinus sp. 1973-6204 | reverse complement strand
ACTATTTCGGGTGTTATCTGTAAATAAGATGTTAAGCTTCTTTACAAATTTAATTGAGCTGCCATACAGTAAAATCTAAGAAATACAGAGGTACTTTAACGAGACCACTTATGGTTTGTTCTATATGTGACAAAACCTTATTGGTTTATGTCAATTTTACTTTGTAAAACTTGTAGCTGTTACTACTAATGCTGCTACTCTCGAAAGATGGGTTGATCCCGATTGAAATAGGAGAACCACTGAGAGTTGATGCAAGTCATTTGAGGACGTATTACTATTACTATATATTGTGTTTTTCTTGACAAACTTACTTTTGACTGAATCGTCTTCCCTTGAGGGATTCCTTGCATTATATAGGAAGAGTATTACCTTATACAATTATGGTATCAATCTAAATATGATAGATGTAATCAACCTAAATCTAATAAATACAATTATATGCATAATTATGTTAAGTCATAATTTTCGTCGATCTTCGTGATCTTCGTCAATTTCCATTATCTCTATTCGTTAAGGATTATTCTTGATGTACTTGGGGGATGACTACATGGTTTACTTAAAAGCCTCCCCCCTATTGGAGGGGTTCCGGGTGGGCCCGGAACCCCTCCAATAGGGGGGAGACACATGGCTTTTAAGTAAACCATGTAGTCATCCCCCAAGTACATGTAGCATCTCCCATTCGTTAAATGGTATGCAAAAGAACTCAAAAGGACCAACTACAATATTCTATTGATAGCTAGTTGGAATATAAGTTCAAGGATCAGTAGCCTATTCACTCAAAATCGTCCAACCCAAGCCCAATACTAACACGTTAGGCCTAATCCCAAACTCATTGACACAGTCCACTATCTTTCCCATTATACCAACCTAATAAGCCCAATTACCTAAAACCAAAATTGGCCTACACCTTAACCTTCACCAACACTTCCTAACCAGATACATTGTCGATCACTGTCGACTGCTACACCTACCTTCGATTTAAACAAATCCGTCACTTTAGCCTCTACAAACCCCATTATCTCCCACTCATACCAGGTCAGGTCCTCTGCAATTAGACGCAGACGTCATCCTCTCATCTCCACCCTGAATATTTCTAGCATGCAATCTCCATCCTCAACCATCGTCGCGTGCTTGCAACTGCTGTTTTCCTAACACCACTATACACAGAATCCGGAAGCCGAACAAAGACAACCGCTGCTTTATCACTCAAACCCAGTTCCTTTGCAAAGCCAATTTGACACCACAAAATAGCCACGACATCATACGCTCATCTCATACCACCGCCGAAAACAAACCGTAAGCCAAACAATACAAAGTGCCCAACCAAGATTCATAATCCAAGTAAAAGACAAAGCTCAAACACCGCCGCCGACAACTGCCGTTAGCATCGGCATCTCAGTTCTAGTTCACCGCCGTCATCTGCTCTTTCTTCTTTGACTTCGAATTGTCTTCCCACTTTCTCTATTATGAGGGCGACGGTTGGTCCCCACCCAATTCTTCTCTCTTCAGAAGTCAAAATAATAACGTAGAGATTAGAGACAGAAACTCGCATCCTACAATTTGGATCCCGTTTTCAATGTACCCAAGAGTCATACGTTTACAAAAATTCTATCAATCGTCGACCACCATAAGAGTCACATGTTGACAAAATTTCTGTTAACCATGGACCACAAGAAACCCACACCTAAGAGGTTGAGTTATGCCTAAAGGAAACTGAAGATTCGGTATAAAGTCTGACAAACTTTTGACTGAATCATCTTCTCTCGAGGGATTCCTTGCATTATATAGGAAGGGTATTACCTTATACAACTAGGGTATCAATCTAAATATGGTAGATGTAATCAACCTAAAAATGGTAAATACAATTATATACATAATTATGTTAAGTTATAATTTTCGTCAATCTTCATGTTAAGTCGTAATTTTCGTCAATCTTCGTGATCTTCGTCGATCTCTATTATCTCATTGACATTTCTATCTCGACTTTGTTTTATTTGCAGGAATATTATTATCTTATTGGTATATCCGTTCAATTACATAGTACATCATAGCACTTAACATTTTAAGGCACTAGCTAGAAAATCATCTGTTCAGCAAAGTCACTTGACTATGGTTTCGTCACAATTTTTCATTCAAGTTAACCAGTGTGTAATACACTTTGTTGATTACACTCTGTTTACTCTAATTAGTCTTATCACAAGTTTTTCAGAACTCATTTGCCTTAAGTCGAAATAATCTATTGCGGCCCAACATGAGTACTACAAATGACTCAAAGTACTCTACATTCCATTCCTTTCCAATGTCATTAATGATTTCCAATGTCATTAATGAGTTTGCAATTTATGGATTAACATCATCAATTATATCAATATTTCTATCTAAACACTCACCGTCCCTGATCTATTAATGATATCATAGCCAAATCAACACTATACAAAAATAATCCTGTTATGGAGGAAGCACTTGGGGAAAAGGCAAAAGGAGCAAAGGAGGAAGAGGAAACTCAGCAAAACCAGATGGAAAGAAGGAAGAAGGAAATGGAACAGAAATACCTAACATTTGAAATCAAAAAACGGTGTTGTTTTTCTTTCCATTTGAATTTCTTTAACTAAAATGTAATATTTGAAATTGTTTTTTACAATTCTGTTTGGCCAGAACACGCCTTTCGCTGGAGTGTATATATCTCCACGTGCTCTGTACAAGAAGAGCAGAATGTTGTTATGCAATTTCAGTTAGTAGTGAATTGATTCTTCGATTCATATCTCTTATCTCTTGTCATTTTATCATCATTTTTTCCCACCCCTATTTCTGTTTTTTTTCTTCTTGGAATAGGTTATCAATCAGCTGGCTTCAGCTGATGCAAGTTTCAGAGAAATGTGGTTAAGGAGGAGCTGAATTTGGAGTTCGAACGGCGACAATTCCTCAAAAGGGATGCCAACTATGGCGCTGCAACAAAGAGAACATATTTCCAAAACAGCATTTAACATCACCTGCTCTTTGTACTCTATACAGTTAAATAAATTCCAAAGGGGGAATCTGATTTGTTTATTGCGTCACTATTATGAAGATATAGTTAATTGATTACTAAAAATAGATATAAGAAATTAAATAAAAACAAATAAAAAAGGCTAATTACCTGGAAGAATGCATCCCAAACCATGTCAAGTGGAAGTCTATTTCGTGCTATAAATAGAAACGCCATTTTCGGCTTCTGAACCAAAGGCGGAGAAATTAACGCTAAAACCTTGATTCTGCTGTATAGCGATTCCATTAACACCAAAGTCGCAAAACAAAATACAAGTAAAATCACAAAAAAAAGCTTCGTCTTCCATCTCTGGTGAAATTTATGCGAAATCGACCTCCTCTTCATTTACTCTGCTTCACTCAAATTGTACAGCAAACATTTGCACGATTAAGGGCTTCAGTATTTCACAAAATTTCCCAACCAGCACATTTAATTATTCAGCACTGAACAAACTCAAAAATATCAAAAGAAGTGGAAATACGAAGTCAGTTCCTCTCTAAATACTCCTCGCACTCGAGGTGTCAAGCTCTCATTTTCATTGAGGATACTGTATGATTTTTCCATCCAGTCACTATAATCTCTGTTTTTACTCTTTTGTATATAATCTGGCGACAACAACACCAGATCTAAACAGAAGTTAAGTGTTCGAAACTAAAATGAACTGAATTTGCCTAAAATTCCCTCGAATCATCATAAAATAAAGCAAAAGAAACACAAATTACAACACGATAAGATCGTGAATTTTCTCCAAGAATCTCGTGAAAATTCCTAAATTATGAAATGGAACAGAACTTATAGAGAAGGGGGCATGGGTTGGGGGCGTGGTACAGCGTGACTGTATCAATAGACTTGGCTTGAAGAATGAGATTTTTATAAGTGGTGAGTTGAAGTGGCGCATTGCGTGTGTCGCAGGCGATCAGACCACCTTTTTGTTATATTGGGTGAAAATTAAATTGTCAGTCTTATCCTGCCAAATATACATTTTTACGAACTTTGCCCAATACTCCTAATTCCATTATTCGTGGAACATTTACAATTCATTAATGGAATGCTTTGTCAACAAATTTGATTTAATTAAGGTTTATTAATAATTCCCATTCAAAGTTTTTAGCTTGTGCATTATATCTAGGCACATCGTGAGAGGAGAATAAGCAGAATCTTTACTATAATACAGATAAAATTCAAAATCTCGCACTTTATACAATATCATAGACAAACTTTTAGTCGGTTCGAAGAATGAATTGACCTATCTCTTCCTACTAAAGCTTTTTCAACCAATCAAATCAAGATTATTTAAATTTTTTTCCCTTGATTTAGATATCAGTTGTAGTGTTGTGTGCATAGAAAAAGATGATTCATAGACTTTCAATTGAATCGATAGTTCCACCAATTGGTATAAAGAAATAGATTGGATTCTAGTTTGGACAACAGCGCGGGCACATGCCTAACCATAGATGCGGTTCTTCTCCATCTTGACTCAGGCGTTTACTTCAACTTTTCATGTTCGATCAAAGATGTCTTAGATTTCCAAAACGAAAGAATTGAATTTATCATATGATCTATTAACCTTTTTGAAAGACAATATGCTTTAGTAAAAGATATAACTTAGCTTTGCTTAAAAATAAAAATAAAAAGAAAAAGAAAGAAAAAGGAAAAATTGAAACTAGCATGTAATGAATCAAATTTTCAAGTTTAATCTTTTTAACTAGTAAATTAAAATTTTGTCCAACCCTAATAATAACTTAAAGCTCTAAATACAAAGTGAAGTAAAGAAGAAAAGACAAAAGAAACACGAAAGCAAGAAAAGTAGTTTTTGTTTAATAAATATGCGCAAGAGTCTTCTAATAGAGACAAAAAATCAATCATTTACAATTGGGCTAAAAAGAAAGAAAACGAAAAATTCAGGGGTCATTCTGCAAGACCCATGAAACTTGTGTCGTCACTCGTCAGTCGTGTAGTGGTGAAGGTTTGTTGCAAAGTTTACACTTTATACTTTACAGTGGACATGTGACATGGACCCACCAATTGATATCTACAAGTTAGATGCTCTTTGTACATTGAAATTAATGTTGGCCTTCAATTTTTTTATTTTTTATTTTTTTCATCAATTTTTAACAAAATTTACTAAAATTTTGATTTTTTTTTTAATCAAATTCCGTGGGCTATATATCATATATGTACCAAATTTTTCTTTCTTCTATGTTTTGCTTTTCATATTTTTCCTTCTTCTAATATCTATTTTCAGTTAACATTTTTTTTTTTTTTTTTGAGAAAAAACCCATTTTGCAAAAAATAAAAATAAAATAGTTACCCTTTATTTTTGAGTCGATATCTATTTTCAACCTTAGAATATGAATTGAAGATGGGTTCAACAATTGAATAAAACGACGTATTTTTGTTGAAGCCACTTGCGATCATTAGATGCGAAAATATTTACTATTACGTGTTCTTTTAAACTTGTGTATGTATCGACACACGTGCTTCTTACTTAACACAAAACAAAGCGTTCTAAAGAATAAATTATCCTACCCTACTAGTTCTAGCCATTCAACTCAACTTTCTTATACGCAAAAGAAGCCCACCTAAGATCTTTTAGTCACGATCACCGACCTGACCTATTTTGCGTAAGTTTTAATTTGCTCGTTTAGACATTGTACTAGGAGAAATTTGAAAGTAAAATTATCGAGAAAATTTCTCGCAAATATTTTTTTTTTTTTTTTTTTTTTTGGAATTTCTAAGAGTCTCGGGATCTAAATTTCGTATTAGTCATAAACAGGAAACATCAATAATTGATGCGATGGGCAACACGGAAAAAAAAGAAGGTAAATGTTGCTTTGGTCAATTCCTTGCGTGCATTTGAATAAAAGCATAACCATTTATATAAATAAAAGATTTTCCTAACTGTGAGAGGAATTGACTAACTAACACTCATTATAGAATTTGGTATTCTAAGGAATCATTTAGTCTTAATATTGACCCCACGCTACTTTAAGTTATTCACACGTAAATGTAAATGTTTATTTATATTATGTATTCTAATTTATGTATTTACGTGAATGTTCGTACAACGTATGAAATAAAGTCTTTGTTTGGGAAATATTTTTAGTAAATTAAAAGTTAATTCTACCATTCAACGAAAGTTAAACTTTAATTTCGATTATATATAAAACTATTACTTTTTATTATCCACACATTTTATAATCCCTACACTCTGTTAATTCTAAAAAGTTCGTAAAAAATTGTTGAGCATTGCTATTCAGTTCCATTGGGGTTGAACCCCAGTTTACATGGTTACACAATCAATGTCCTATATGGTAAAATTCTATTTTTAAAGCAAAAAAATTAAGAGGAAATTGCAAAAAAATGTCAAAAATTTGTTCAATATCCATTTTACTATAATTTAAACCAAAATGCCTTTATTAGCAATTTTAAGTTCCACAGTGAGAACAAAATTATTCATATAATTAAAAATTGTATTGACCAATAATAACTCGACACATTACATATACTACTTATTTGAAAAAGTAACATGTTAGTCAATCATGCTTTAAATACTCAATTCTCCTTATAAGTGGGAAAATAAACCGTTTACCCTTTACGTGACGCCGTCACAAATATGGTCCAATTTAAGAAAAAAATGATCAAAACCATCTAACCGATAAGACTTATGAAAACCTACCCAAACCACACGACCAAACCCGTATAGTTGAAGAAAAAATGAAATCTAACTCACTTTTATCCATTACTCCGTTCTCTCTCTAGAATCAATTTCGGATCTCTATCATCGACTGCTTTCCCTCCAAATGCCCAAATCGTCGTCGCCAATCATGAATCGCTTGATTGTAGTCGCGTGTTGGTTGTTATGTCTTCGATTTCTGTCTAGTTTTATCGTTGTCTGGTTAGATTATCTCTCAATCTATTTTCTTCATTATTATTGCTGTTGTTTTTTTCTTAATTAACTTCACACAATTTCTTCCATTATTCTCGTGCATTATTTGTATACTTTATGAACATCAATTGGTTTCTCGTATATGAAGTCTATAAAAATTGTCACACATGGCTTTATGATAATTATTTGGACTTTAAAATATTGATATTTTTATTGTTCTTTTGATAAATTATAGCATAATCTTGTGTATATTTCATTTACTAGGAGAAACTCGATGATTGGGCATAAAATAAAAAGAAACAAGCGAAAAACAATGAAAAGGGTGAAGTCCAAAGTTCGAAAACCAAATTGTAAACATTCAATAATTGATTCGGACCACAAAACGATAATTGGTTATTTGTAGATTGGTCCGACGGAGAAACTGGCTCAGGAGCCGGAGTGTTACTAGAGAGCCCTGAGGGCAACAAACTGAATTGTGCAGTGAGGTTCGATTTTAAAATCTCCAACAACGTTGCTCAGTACGAAACGCTTCTAGTAGGCCTCAGACTAGCCATAGAAATGCAAGTCAAAAGTTTGTCAGTCCAAAGCGACTCTCAACTCGTCATAAGCTAAGTCAACGGCATCTTCACAACTAAGGAAAAAGACATTGTGACATACCTGAAGAAGGTTATGGAGCTAATCCTCTGTTTTGTTCATGCCATAGAGAGACTTGGAGGCCAGGACAGTGAGTTTTTTTTTGGCTTTATTCTAGCAGGGATTTTTGTCAAGTTTTATTTTGTTATTTAGGTCTTTGATTTCTTTTCTATTGATTGTTCTTGATCATGGTGTGCTTTTTTCTTGTAAACCCATGTGCATGCGTTTGCATGTAAGAGGTTTACATTCTAATGTTAAAAAAATACAATTTGTTCTTTGACTTGATTCTTTTTTTCTTTCGATGCACAGAGGCAACTCCAAAGCTCTTTCTTCAGTTGATGAACGTTAGAGGACTCACCATTTCTCATGTTAAAAGTCATCTACAGGTTGGTTTATCTTCCATTGTACAATTCATTTTTTTCTTCTTCTCTCACCATTTTGGGTTTTCTTCATTTTTGGGTTTCTCTCTCTTCTTCTCTCTCTATTTTTCCATACGGTGCGGAGGCTATGAGCCCAATTGAGGTGGGTCTCCCCTCTCCCCGTCACTTGCAATTCAATGAGATCTCCAACGATGATATAAGGCGATATGAACTCGACTTCCTTGAAGAAAGGAGAGATACTTCACAAATCATGCTGGCCTCTTACCAAAGAAAGATGACACGGTACTACAATGCCAAAGTCAAGCGTAGGTCCTTTAGGAGAGGCGACCTGGTGCTCAGGAGGGTGTTTTTGTCCTCTAAGGAGCTCGATGTAGGTATTTTGGGTCCAAACTGGGAAGGCTCTTATCCCATTTCCAAAGAGGTCAGGCCAGGAACCTTTCTGATTGACAAACTGGATGGGAAGGTACAGCCTTATCCCTAGAATGCTGAACATCTTCAGATGTATTACCAGTAGGACTCTACTCAATGCGTGTACCACTCATGATTAATGTATATGCCCTTTTTGCTTTTATGACAAGCTCATGTGATTGAATATGGCAAGCCCATGTAATGAATTTGCTGTTAAAGTATGGCGAGCTCATACCTTTAGTAACTCATTGAATATGACAAGCTCAAAAATTACGTTAAGTATGACAAGCTCATACCCCCCTTCAACGATTGGAGGTATGGCGAGCCCATTAATTACTAGTTTAGTGATTGACAAACTCACGCGTTACGCTTATCAACCCATAAATGACGAGCTCATTAATTATCACTTTGTGAAAAACTAATTATGGCTAGCCCATATTACATATTTGATGTTTTAAAAGTATGGCAAGCTCATATGTTTGTGGTCATTTGGTAACAGGTTAATTATAGCGAGCCCATATTACATATTTGATGTTTTAAAAGTATGACAAGCTCATATGTTTGTGGTCATTCGGTAAGAGGTTAATTATGGGGAGCCCATATTACATATTTGATGTTTTAAAAGTATGACAAGCTCATATGTTTGTGGTCATTCAGTAAAAGGTTAGTTATGGGGAGCCCATATTACATATTTGATGTTTTAAAAGTATGATAAGCTCATTTGTGATTATTCAGCAGAAGACTAATTATGGTGAGCCCATTAGATTGATTATGGCGGACCCATGTTATACGTTACGAACTCATTGCGAGGTTAAGCTACGGCGAGCCCATTAGATTGATTATGACGGACCCATGTTATATGTTACAAACTCATTGCGAGGTTAAGCTACGGCGAGGTCGTTAGATTAAGCAAGTCCACGTATAGTGAGCCCATAATACTACAAGGGTCTTTAACAAAATAATGACAAATTCACTTACATTCAAGCAAAATTCAATTACAAGTAAGGGGGAAGGAGAACCATTGCAAGTATATAACATTAAGGCCTATCCTAGAAGGCAGCTTAACCCTGTTAAGTTTCCCTTCGGGGGCGTCAACTTCTTCCACCGAATCCTCGAATTCATTGGCAGGAGTAGAAGGCTCAGCAGGAAAGAACTCTCCCTTTACAACAGACTGGTCCAACTGAGGGTGAAGCTCGGAAAGTCTGGCGAACACCTCATTATAGGCCACTCCCTACCAATATATGCTGAACCCATCATACTCAATAGTTTCATGGAAATGGGCAACATAATTATTCACCACCGCCTCTCCGACCCTCTTTAGTTGCTCATCAAAATTGGAGACTTCAGCATTAAGCTCAGCAACATGAGCCTTCAGCTCTCCATTCTCTTTGTTAGCAGTTTCCAAGGCTGACGAATCAATATTCTGATGATTATTAGAATTCTTGACCCACTTCGTTAAAGCATTTACCTCAGCTTTGCAGAGGTAGGCTTCCTTCTTCAGTTCGTTATTCTCCTAAGAAGGAATTTCCAGCTTCGACTCAGCCTCAGAGTGCTTCAACTTGGAGGCTTTGGCATTGGCTTTGTAAGGCAAACTATGCATTTTGGGCTCGGTGGAGGTAGTCTTGGATAATCCTTTGCAGTCGTCTCGCTTCTATTTGGGTATTGTTGAAGAAGTTCTGGGAACGAGGCTGCATGGCGAGCACAGCTTTCATCAAGTCAACTGCATCACAAGTCTCAGCGTAAAAAGAGTACTTGTCAGTCTAATATTTGTGGCTAAGCCTTGTGGCTCCCTGACCTCTGCAGGGAGCATCTCCATCACAGTGGATGAGATTTCGTGTGACCTCTCGCCAAGGAAATTCTGGGCCTTCCCTTCTAAAGGGTCGCCCCTCAAGCTTTTTCCTTTATTCCTCTTAACAAAACCCTCATCCTCTTTAGAAGTCTCCTTCACATCAACAATCTTCAGTGATGAAATGGGTTCGGCAAGGATGGGGTACTTCAATGATTCACTAAGAGTTGTCTGACGTTTGGGTGGAGGGGGGTCCAACATTCTTTGAGAGGACGAGCTTCCTCTTCGGGGGCCTTTCCGACGAGACCTCACCACCCTTTGCCTTTTCCTCTTTCTCCTTATCTTTGTCCCCCACCTTCATCAAAGGAGACAGAGGGTTCACCTTGGACAAGTGGGCCAGTTTGTTCTGTCGGTTTATATAAGTGGACGAGCCACTACTTAACGGTTGGGTTTCACGTATTCTTTCTTATCATGTTATCTTGCAAAGCAAAAATAGGATCAGAGGAAGCCCACAAACTAAACTTATTGTCCGAACTTACCCTTTGTGGCTATTAGTAGATGCGTGGCAAATAGGTTCATCTTGCTAACGACGTTTTTGAAAAATCTCTTCTCCGTAGGCAGCTCGAAAATCACTCAAATAATGGCCCACTCTGACGGCTCGAGCTCGAGCCGGTTAACCGTAGCTGCACAAAGTTTTGTTAGAACAAGATAGGAAAATGAAAGAATAAGATCAATAGTAGTATGAAAGAAGGCTCGACTCACTATACTCGTGATACTGCGTTGACAAGGTGATCTTCGGGACCACATCTCCTGCCACCATTTGCCAGTGACCCCTAACCCAAAACTAAGAGGATTTTCAATTTTTTATGGAGGTCGGGGTCCCCCAAATGAAAGGAAAATGTGGGCCCTAGAGATTCATGGAATACCATCCCTTGCAATCACTCCTCACACTAGAGGCTCGGGACTGAAAAAGGGTTTGGAAAACGTAGGGAGGGACATCCTCACTAAGAGTGACCTCCTTCCAAAGAAGGAAGGTCGATGCTAATTGGCTCCATGAGTTTGGAACTTATTGGGTGGGGACTAGGTTATATTGCCTAAGGATGAACCTAAAGGAATGATGCAGGGGCATCCTCATCCCCTCAGCCAAAATAGCTTCGCTCACCGCAACGCACCCCTCATTGGGAAAACAGGCTCTCTCCTCTAGGGTCGGCACGAACATCTCTATATTATCAAGGATCCTATACCTCTCACGAAAGGTCTCTAACTTGCTCTCCTTTATGTCTGTTGCCCATAAAGAGGCCCCTTACCTAATACTATAGTCAATAGGGCTCATCCACGCACTATAAGGGCCTTCCATCGTCTCCATAATCCGTTCAGTAGGAATGATTGAGGGAATACCCACCTCAGCACATATTAAGTCTATATCTATCCTAGAAGACCCCCCATCCACATCTTTCCTCGATGAAAAAGTCCTTAAGAGTCAAGAAAGTGAAAGAAACGCCTCAGTAAAGGTGGATACTTATGCAAACACTGAAAGTCCAAGTCCCAGAGAGCTTTGAAGTTGGGAAAATCAATCAGTCGTCGGTGAATGCAAGAAAATATTGGGGTCAGAAGAGGTAATGACAACACTTGATATCTAAAACTTTCGAAAGGTGAAAAAAGATGAAAAAATGGATTTGCAGCCTTTTATATAAGCATGGCAAACGGACCCCCACTGTTAGATATTCTCCCGTTGTGATCTGGACCGTCCACCTATGCCCTCATCAGTTACGTTAAAACTAAAAGACACCTATTAAACATTCAAATTAACGGCACTGATGAAACCGTGCTAAGCACGGGTCCGGGAATCGCGTACGTTCGCACGTCTCTCAAGCTTTGGAAACTACCACAATATCCAGCTATCGTTTATGGGGAATCAGCTTTTGGCAAAATCGTTAAAACACGCCATTTGGGAGGCTCGATAGTTTGATAGGCTAGACGTCTACCCGAAGGGGTCACCTCACACCAAGAGGCCTCGCAGGGGTTCCAATTGCCTCTATATGGCTCGTTCTCTTTTGCTAGCCTCGACCAATACTAAAAGGCCTCGCTACAGATTTTAACTGTGGTAATGAGGATTGTCCTTTCAATCCTCATCACCGACACCAGCCAATGGAGGGGCTAGATGCTTTCGTCCTTAGTTTCCTGACTTTATCAAGTCCATGCATCGTATAAATAACCATACTTGGACTTCGAGGACTGTTGTTATTCATATAAATAATTGTAATTAAAAATGTTCACGTGGCGGGCGAATAGGTCGATGCCTCACAAGCCAGTATGGGCGACCCTGCTGTGCAAATTGGGACGAACCCTTTCCTAGGAAAACAAAGCAAACTGATCCCCTTTATTGTAGAGGTGAACTCACAAGACCCTGACCATGTCGAGGTGAATAGTTTGGACCCTAGCAGCATCTTATGGTGATTGACAAGACAACACCCTACCAACGCTGCCTCTACACGCCTACACTATCTAATCTCAAAGCTAGGGTTTAAAAGATATGGGGATCCTAGCATTTAAAGTCATTGACTGATTGATTGATATTAATAGGGGCCAATGGATCCAACAAGACCACATGCCCCATTATCCAACGGACATTGTTCACCTTATTTTAAGTATAAAAGGCCACACTTAACACCAGTAAAGGGTAATGCAAATTTATACACTTAATGTGAACCTTGATTATCTCTACTTTACTTCTTATGCCGACCCCCTTTTATCAACCAAATAATCACGTTACAACTCGTTAAACACTTGGAACTATTTCCTTTATTGATTGATCTACAAAATTGATGATTCGATTTGAATAATAAGTTGTGATTCGGCTTACATGAACGTTAGTTCCTATTTATTTGTTGGCCACGTCATTAGTCTATTTTTTGGGGTCAACAGTTTAGATTTTTTTTTTCCGTATCAAATAAAATCACTTCAAATTTTAAACCAAACCAAGCCAAATCACATTTTTCGGTTTGACTCGATTTAAAATCACAGTTTAACAACAACAACAACAACAACAACAACAATAGTAATAATAATAATAATAATAAGTTTAAATTTTCACTTTAAAACATAAGTTCTAATATTATTACAAGTATTACAAATAAAAATTTTACTCTTCTAATCATTCCGATGCAACAACATAATAGAAATAATTTAGTTTGTAACCTTTTAGTTGATACCAATTAGTGCAATATCTCCGATTGTTACATATGATTCATTCTTTGCATAAAGATAAGAATGTGAAAAATGTATTTATTAATTATAATTAGAAGATATATAACAATCTTCGCACTCGGATAAATAATTTTACAAATGAACAAATAACTTTTTAACCTCACATTTTCAGAAAAAATCCAAACCAGCCTTTACTCTTAAAGTAGATTCTAATTTGCTAAAAAAATTATTAGTTACTACCTGTCCTGTCCACGAAATGAGCGTCCAGTTGAGCATAGACCACAGTTTGACTGTTTGACCCGCATCGAACCACTGATCCATACCTCATCTTTACATCAACGGTACATATTAATCGAGGACTTTATATTTGTTTACTTACATATCACACTGGAACCTCACCCGTTCTAGCGTTTTCTAGACTCTAGTCATCAAAAAAGAAATCGCAGGTCTTCTTCGAGCTCTATTTCTGTCTTGCACAGCTTTCCTCTCAATTTTGTTACACTGAATTTTCCAGTCAGAGGTAAAATTCTGTTTCTATTTACTATAATTGATTCCATTTTCATTTTTATTTTTATTATTTTTATATTTTTGCTTATGTGAGGGGTTCTTCTGTGCTGAATTGGTATGAGAATCAGCAGATTTTCAAGTCATGCTTTCATTAGTTAAAAGCGCGTTTAAGAAAAGAAACCCGTCTCTACGTGAGACACGATCAAGACTAGGTTTGAATATATACTACTGCAGTTTTCTGACAACTTTTAGATGAACTGGGGTTTTCATGTACTGATTTATTGTAGAAAAACTGGAAAACTGTACAGGGTCTTTAATTTCTGCCTAGTATTATATTATATGGAAAAGGATTTACATGTAACAAATATTTGGAATCAAATTTTCAATTGAAATAAAAATATATTTCATGGTTAATGATCAATGTTTCTTAATGATGGTGGGTCCACGAAATTTGTTAATGAATGTTTGACTGAATTTATGAATTATTTATAAATTTGTTTGCCAAACGAAGGATGATGAGTTGTGCATCGAAACTCAAATTCGATGCTTAATGTGCCATTATGCTAAGTTTTAAAATAATAGTTCTTTTTGTATGGAACATTTAGTAACTTAAAGAGTATGTTGAAGTAACTTTTAAGCTTTGCCAAACATGCTATCTATCCTTGTTAAAGTATTATGTTGCACCGTTGCAGTACACATGGAATTGTGGAAACTTAAATATTAGTATTCAATACCGATAATGAACAAAAGACATTGAGGTCGTTTGATTTTTTCATCTTTTCCAGGAGATATGGCGGCCGCTCATGTAGTGTACAAGGGTCCAAGTATTCTGAAGGAGATCCTTATTGGGATAAGTCTGGGCCTCACGGCTGGAGGCCTTTGGAAAATGCACCACTGGAACATTCAGAGACGAACCAAGGAATTTTACGACCTGCTCGAGAAAGGTGAGATTAGTGTCGTCGTGGAAGACGAGTAGTCTTCATTTGTTGTGAATATTTGCTCATATGGTAAATTCGCATGGATTATCTGCAGTCTAGGCACCTTGGTTGGTAGCAACTCGAATAAATGATCTTTGAGTAGTTGGTTAACATATTGTTTGGCAGATTCTAAATCATGAAATGAAATGTCTGTTCAAATGATACTCTTTCACTAGTCTCATGTATCAATGAATGAATTTTTGTATATTATGTGCGAAGTTATGCTGTGTTCGGAATTTTGCACTTAATGCTTTCGATTCTATGCATAAATGAGCACTTGACATTTGTTTTCTTAACCTTCAATTTCTATGTTGTGTTGTTGCGTTTTTATATCGCGAATATACTATATCGTAACAAGTAATATAATTGAACTTTGAGTTCGGATGATTGTTCTCACAATGACTATACTTTAATACTTAATTTAGTATTTCTAACTCCAATTTGTTGAAAAAAAAAAAAGAAACAAAGAATTGTGATTTGGTGATTTTTGAACGAACTTACTTCTTCTAACTAATTGAAAGTATGAAATTTGCACATAAATATCGAATTGATGTTTCGAATATGGAATGGATATTAGGGTTTACAATTTCATATATTGATTACATTTAATTCCTAAATCAAGATTCAAAAACCTAGCCCTCGTTTGAGCTCCATTATTTAAAAAAAAAATTGATTTTTGAATTGTATTTTTTGAAGAATGTATGTTTAAAAAATAAGGAGAGTTTTTAGGTTTATGTATAATATTATTTTATTAAGAGAATGTATGGTTGATAAGAGGAGAGAGAGAAATTAATTAAAATTTAATGAGGGCCAAACATGGGCATAATTTAGTGTTCAATCAAATTCTTCTAATGTATTCAATTTATTCATATTGAGTTCTTACTAAGCTTATTTAATTAATTCAATTTCATATCTCTATATAATTAATCTTAGTTAAATGTAATTATTGTTCTAAGAATCCATGTAACAACCACAATAATAGCCATAAGTATCTATTCGTTTTATACTAATTTATTGGATTTTAGTACGTGGTCTAACTCTAAAGCTCACCCCTCGATTCGTAAAAGATTCACAACATCATTGAATTGTTGATTAAGTAATTCAAAGTTAAATAAATAAATAAAATCAATACATATATGATCAAAGAACTAGAATCTTGAATAAAAGAAATAAATTGTCTCAAATAGATTCATTGTTCGCCTTAATGTATGATTTAACTACTCATGATTGATGAAGAAAAATAAGAGATGATAATGAAGTACATCACCGGAATTTGAATAAAAATGTAGAAAAAGGGATGAATCTTGTTCCAAGATCTTCTTCTTCTTTCAATCAATGCTTCAAACTTATGATTTCTTGATTTTTTTCTCCTTCAATTTCCTCTCCTAAATCTCAAGTTGTATTTTGTGTATCTCAATGTGCGAAACTCCTCAAAGGTGCCTCCATTCTTGTATTTATACTGCTCCCTACGTTTTTGCCGAATTTAGAGTTTCTATAGGTTTCAAAACGGGCCAAACAAAACGCGCTCTTTTGCTTCTCCTTTTCTATTCTTTTGATTCCAAGCCATTTGTTTTCTCCACTTTCATTATTAACACAATCTCACCAAACATATAAAATAACATAAGTAAACATATAAAAAACGTTCAATACTCATAAGATATAGTAAAAAATCAAGTTAAAATAGTATATCACTTGCGAGTAAAACACGCTCATCACGTGCGAATCTTCAATTTTTATGACTTTGAACTTGGATTTGTATTTTGCTTTAGCATCTCTAATTTTGTACGAATACTCTGCCTTTTAGATTTTTTTTGGACTTTTACTTAGTTCATCTCTATATAAGTTCTATCCATGGGACATTCTAACCTTCAAAATAGCTTCACATGAAGCATCTCCATTTAATTTGGAGATATAAAAAAACTTGAGGACTTCACATTTGGTCTGAAGTGCCTATCCTCTTGGATTCTGTGGAAGAGTTAGATGTTTTGTGTTCCGGCATTAGATGCTAAATTGTTTGTTCTGTGAGATGACCTAGCTAGCTGAGCTGGTCAAAAGCGGGTTTGATTAGGTTTAGAAATTTCTCATTCCTCATCAGTAAGCACGTCAACAACTTCAGCCATGGATAGTCCTTACGGGAAGAAAACCCAGGTTCATAATGTTGGCTAATCAGGTTCGATATTTGTCTTAGGGGTTGACAATGTTTTTAAAGGTCAAAAACCGTTTTTAAGATTAAGAATATTCTTTTCAATCTATTCGGATAATTTTCTGGAAGTGTATAAGCATGTTAGCAAACTAGCAACAATTATGTATGCTCTAATACCACTTGTTAGAAATTAAGGATGAAATTTTATGTCACAATATAAAGTAGCAATCATAACACTAGAAGAACATAAGAACAATTGGTAGATGATTGAAAAATTATTAATATGGCGAAAAATACAATAATATTGTGTTTACAATATTTCTAACTTAATCTAAGAATCATACAAAATTAAATGAAAGTCAAGAATTTCGTGAAATATATATAGGACTCAAAAAAATATGTTTTAGTTGGCAATTGGAAATTTGGAGCAGTGTTCGAGCGGTAATCGACACCAAGCAAGCGTGTCTCCCGATGCTGCCAATGGCGTTCAAGTGCTGAGTTTTGATCCCAAAATCCATCTCTTGGCACCGGCACCAAGCACCCGGCCGCTACTCCAAATTTCCAATTGCCAACTTTAATCCCTCTTTAACTAATTTTTCAACCCCCAAAAAAAAAAAAAAAAAAAA
>CAIGRR010313819.1:2239-24144 GCA_903798365.1 Fraxinus sp. 1973-6204 | reverse complement strand
AAATTTTCAAAATTTGTTTTGCACCTTTTCAACCTCAATGTCTAATGTTTTGTGAAAAGTTGGCACACATACGAATGTGTATGAAGTAATTCTATAAATAGAGATAGAATTCATGGGTTAATGATCAATTTTTCTCTCTTATGCTTTGAGAAATTTACCCCCAAACTATCTCAAAACTCACTTAGAATTCTTCCTTTAAAAACTCTTCTTTGTTCCTTTTTTCCGGGTTTCAAAAGTGTTATTCGCAACTCGGTTTCTTGACTTGAAATCCGCTAAAACTATTTGTATGTTGGTCCTTTAGCATTCTCATTATCGAGAGAGCGCAAATAAAGCTTTTAGGATAACATTCTATGCTATTCAATTCTTCTTCATTTTCTTCTTATTCTTCTATCTTTGTTTCGTGTTTTACATATATTTTTGAGTTCCATTTGTATTATCATTGGAGGTATTGTTATCCACTATGATGGAAATATTTATCAACATATGACGTATAGAAATAGTTCCCAATGAGGACTCGTGTTATTATTCCGTGCTGGGAATTCGTAAACAGGCTTCGGATGCTGAAATTCGTGGGGCGTACAGGAAGCTAGCCATGATAATTTCTTCTTACGCTTGATAGAGAGGATTGAACAATACTTGATCGTGTAAAAAAGTCGTTTTGCTGTTTAGTCCTGTCCAAGAGTATCAATTCATGATTCTCATATTCACGTAATATATTAATTTGGTTTTGTTCTTACAGAAATGGCACCCAGACAAGTGGATTATGGATCCCACCATTGCCCACCAAGCTAAAAATGAAGTTTCAACAAATTCAAGAAGCATATTCAGGTGAGTAAATCAAGAAAAAGAATTTGATAATTGATTAGTTGGCTTGGCAATATAATTACTGATTTTTGGCCATTTATTTGCAGTTTTATCAGACAAGGGAAAGAGGTAAATCTATGGTGCTGGATTTCTTGACCTCCTGGGAGACCAGATTGATGACACAGTAAGATTTTTACCCTTGTTTCATAATTCAGATATCCTCATATTTTGTTTAATAGGCTGAACTCGACTCAATCAAGTCATGTTTTNTCATAATTCAGATATCCTCATATTTTGTTTAATAGGCTGAACTCGACTCAATCAAGTCATGTTTTACAGTATTTTCCAATTATATTTTAGAATTATTGACAAAACCTCGGATAAATTATTATCCCATTAGATAAAAAGATTTCTACATGTGAAGAAGAAAAGATAGTGGAACTCGACCCTATTAAGTACGAAAGATGTTATTATAGTGTCCATTCATGTCAATACAATGCACTTTATGTTTAGAATACTTGACATAGAATTAGAATTATTGTTCCCTTCTGCGCATAGGATTTTTGCGAATTAACAGTGAGAACTCTAAGGTGTCTGTCAAATACGCGCACATTAATATTCGATTTATGTATCTGAATTTAATCAACATAACCTTTTCTTGTATGGGTTAATTTCACAAACGATCACTGAAGTTACGTCAAAATCACAAAACGGTCACTGAAGTTTAAAACTTGCATCAACGGTCACTGAAGTATCATTTGGTTGCACAAACGGTCACTGAATGACCTTTTCATTTTAATTAGAACATAAAGGACCAAAATAGTTGAAGTTTGAAACTTGAAGGCCTAAATCACAAATTTTACAATAAAACAATAAACATTCCCCACCTACAGAATAGAATCCGGGTAGTGGGTTCAACACCACCACCATTGCCTACCATTTCTTGAACCTTTCCCAATAAGCCTACAGAAAGCTCACTCAAGTAAATAGGAATCCCCATTTCTGTTAGCTGGAGCTGCAGCGCCCTTTGGGAAATTGCCGTTTCCTGTGACTGGCGATCGTGGCGTTGGGAAAATTAGAAGCAGCTTAGGGAAATTGCCGTTTCCTGTGATTGGCGACTGTGTCGCGCCAGTACCACTCCCTCCTTCATTTCCTCCGCTTTCTCCACCTTATCGGCCAGCAGCGGCGGTGGCAGATGCTGCGAAGGCTCCAGCATATTCCAGTTTACCGATATGGCATCGGAAATCCCGAACCTGAGAACTCCAAAGATGAATCCCCAACAAACTCATGCCAGGCCACGGCCGTTAAGATCCCCAACAAACTCATGCCAGGCCATACCAACGTACCTTCAATTTCTGATTCTTCCGTGCCAAATTCTTGAAGAGAATAGGAAATAATATTTTTTTTTTTTAGGATGAGAAGAAATTGAAGGTGGGTTTTCCAAAAAGATAAATGTTCTTGAGAATTGTATTGTTCTTGAGCACTGTGAATACTGGGATTTACCTCTCCTCCATTTTCTATCCTTCTACCTCTCCTCCATTTTCTGTCCTTCTAGTCCTTCAGCCATTGGGCAGAGAGGAGCTTCTGGTTTCTGGTTCTTGAAATAATAGTTATCTTTAATTTTTTTCATTCAATTGTAAAACCTAAAATGATAAAACTTACTGTAAAATATCAAACTAAAAAGGAGAAAAGCAATAAAAACAGTATTCAAGAACAACTGATGAAGAAGATGATTTCATTGGAATAATACTTATTTTCCTGTACATCATTGTGTTATATATATACATCCAATAAGAAGGATCTAGAAGGGGAAATTATATTCTATATTCTATTCCAAAAATAAAATGAAATTGGCTATACAAAGCACACTACAAAACCGGTAATGTGATAACAGAAAATGGTCCCCCCTTGCTCTGTCATCATTCATCTTCATTCTCCACGTGGTCTTCTTCCTTCAGGATTTGATTTCAATATTTCAACATCCCCCCGCAAGATGGAGAGTGGATATCGTAAACTCCCATCTTGTCCATATGTTGATAAAACTGAAATGAACTTAAGGCTTTGGTTAAAATGTCAGCAATTTGAGATTTAGTACTAAGATGATTAACAATCACACTTCCTTCTTGAATCTTATCGCGTACTAAGTGGCAATCCAGCTCTATGTGTTTCGTCCTTTCATGGAAGACTGGGTTTGCTGCTATGTATAAAGCTGATTTGTTGTCACAAAATAGATTAGCTGCCTGTGGATGATCAACCCTTAGGTCTTGGAAAAGATACCTCAGCCATGTCAACTCACAGCATACGTTTGCCATCGCCCTGTATTCCGCCTCAGCTGATGACCTAGATATAGTATCTTGCTTCTTGGATTTCCATGATACCAATGAAGACCCAATGAGTACACAATATCTTGTTACACTTCTTCGGGTATCAGGGCATGCTCCCCAATCCGAGTCGCTATAGGCATTAAGTTGAAGCTTTGAATCAGAAGAAAACAACAGTCCCTGCCCTGGGGCTCTTTTTATATACCTCAGCACCTTGTGTGCTGCTTTCAGGTGAGAAATGCGAGGAGTACTCATAAATTGACTTAACAATTGAACTGAATATGAGAGGTCAGGTCTGGTGATAGTTAAGTACAACAATCTTCCAACCAACCTTCTGTAAATTGCAGGGTCAGGTAAAGCCTCGCCATCATCTCTAGAGATCAAATTTTGATCCAAAGGTACTCTTGCTGGTGTGCATCCTATTGTTCTTGAATCAGATAAAATATCTAAAGCATACTTTCGTTGGCAAATGTATATTCCAATATCAGATCTTGCTACTTCTATTCCTAAGAAGTATTTCAATGTCCCCAGGTCTTTGATTTTAAACCTTTTGTCAAGCAATTCTTTGAGGGAATTAATACTGTCCAAGTTGTCACTTGCTACAATTATATCATCCACGTACACAAGAACCCCGATAAAAGAATTCTCTGTGGATTTTGTGAATAGGCTATAATCAGCCTTTGACTGAGTGAATCCCTGCTGAATGATAAAGGCTGATAACTTGGAATACCACTGCCTGGACGCTTGTTTAAGTCCATACAGACTCTTGATCAGCCTGCATACCTTTGAATTACTTGCATGGGGATGTCCAGGAGGCATCTCCATATACACTTCCTCATTTAAATCACCATGTAGAAAAGCATTATTCACATCAAATTGATGTAAATGCCATCCCTTTATGGCTGATACTGCAAGTAATGTTCTAATGGTCACCATCTTAGCTACAGGGGAGAACGTTTCATGATAGTCTAGGCCTTCTTGCTGTGTATACCCCTTTGCCACGAGCCTTGCCTTGTACCTTTCAACGTTTCCATCAGCCCTATACTTTACTTTATACACCCACTTGCATCCGATAGGCTTCTTACCAGGTGGAAGATCTGTTATAGCCCAAGTGTTATTCATTTCAAGAGCAGCAATTTCAGCATTCATAGCTTCACACCATTTAGGTGAGGAGAGGGCTTCTTGGTATGTGCTTGGCTCAGTGTGTGATGATATAGTTGTGACAAAAGCTTTATGTTTGTTAGAAAGTCTGTGATATGACAGAGTGGCATTAAGAGGAAAAGGACTACCTGGGATGATGAGGTCCTTTTGCTTATCCAACTTCTGTGATGAGGGAAGTGAGGCTTGCTGGCAGATGTAGTCTTCTAAGTAAGCAGGAGTTTTCTTAGTTCTTGAAGATCTACGAGCTAGGAGATGATCATCTATGACATTACGAGACAATTCTGAATCTTGTTCTTGAGGTTCTGGGAAAAATGATCCTGTGGAATGGTTATCTGTCTCATGATTTGAAGTGGTGTTAGCAGGGTTGGTTTCTAAATTTATTGCTTCCGTTTGGTTAAAGATAGTTGTAGGAGGGATGTAGGTATGAGATTCTGTGTTGATAGGATCAGATTGCACTGGTTTTGTTCCCTCAGATGCACTACTGCTTTTGTAAGGAAAATTCTCTTCATAGAACACAACATTTCGTGAAATAAATACTTTCTTGGTTTCAAGATCGAAGAGTTTATATCCTTTTATCCCAAAGGGGTAGCCCAAGAATATGCACCTTTTAGCTCTTGGTTCAAACTTTCCTCTATGATTAGTCAAGGTTGAGGCAAAAGCTAGACAACCAAAAACTTTAAGGTGTGCATAATCTGGTGTGTGCTTGAAAAGTTTTTCAAAAGGTGTTTTGTTGTTTAGCAATGGTGAGGGTGTCCTGTTTATCAAATAAACTGCGGTGAGGATGCAATCACTCCAGAATTTCATTGGAATGGCACTTTGAATCCTTAAAGCTCTTGCAACATTAAGGATGTGTTGATGTTTCCTTTCAACTATGGCATTCTGCTGTGGTGTTTCAACACAGCATTTCTGATGAATAATCCCCATTTTATGATAGTAATCTCTCATTTCAAATTCTCCCCCATTATCACTCCTAATAATTTTTATTTGTGTTTGGAATTGAGTATTTATCAAAGCACAAAAACCTTGCAAAGCAGTAGTGGCATCTGACTTATTTTTCAGCATATAAACCCATGTGCATCGAGTAAAATCGTCTACTATAGATAGGAAATATCTGGATCCATCATAGCTAACTTCACTACAAGGACCCCAGATATCACAATGTATGAGATCAAATTTGTTTTTGGATTTGTGATGACTGATAGGAAAAGGTAGTTTATGCATTTTGGCCATAGGACATACAGAACATGGTTCCTTTGCAGATTTAGAGACATCATTAATACCTATTAAATCTAATCTAGAATAAGCAGGATGACCTAGCCTGTAATGCCAGAGATCAACATTCTCAGTTTTGGTAGAAACGGTAGCAAACATGGAGGATTTATTCGAAATAAGGGAAAGAGCTTCTGTCAAAGCTGAAGGGGAGACTTGGCATTGCAACAAATGGTATAAACCTCGCCTCACTTCACCCATTCCAGTCGTTTTCCAAGTCAAAAGGTCCTGCACGAAACAATTTTCAGAGAAAAATATAAGGCAACATTTAGATGTTTGTGCTAATTTCCTAGCTGATATCAAGTTAAAAGAGAAGGATGGAACACAAAGAACATCATGTAAGATCAAGTGTTCTGTGATTTGTACAGTCCCTATGTGAGTAACCTTGGCCAAGTCACCATTTGGAAGAAGGACTGAATAATTCACTTTAGCTTGAATAAAACTGAGGAAGGAAGTGCAGCAGACCATGTGGTCTGTTGCTCCCGTGTCAATTATCCATGGCACATGAGAGTTCTTGTCTATTTTGTTCCCATATGCACATAGGTAAGGAGATATACCAGAATGTTTTGGGATCTGTGTGTCTGTAGGTGTTGATGCAGTGAGTGCAGATTGGCTTGTTGGGGTTAGCCTTGAAGCATCTCTCATTTGAATGTCCAGACACCTTGCAAAATGTACAATAATATTTTCTTTGTGTCACTCCAATCTGTCTCATTCCATCATTGAAATTTCCTCTGGTGATCCGTGCCATTGAATCAGGTGTGGAAATATCTGATGAGATCTGTCTTCTCTTTTCCTCTTGTTGGATTAGGGAATATACCTCATTGAGAGTAGGAAAAGGCTTGATTAATAGAACTTGTGCCTTAAGTGCTTTGTATGAATCACTTAAAACCATTAAGAACTTCATTACCCAGTCCCTTTGCTGATTTTCAACAACAGATCTCAGCCCCCCACAAGTGCAATTAGGAATCGATTCATAGTTCATTAGTTCATCGAGAAGTGTCTTGTATTTTGAAAAATATATACTCACAGTATCCTGATTTTGCATTAAAGTGGTAATGGCCTGTTTTACCTCATAAATTCGTGGGGCATTTTGTTGGGCCAGTTGATGCTCTAAGTCCAACCAAAGTTCTCGAGCTGTGTCAGCATACAAAGTGCAAGATTTAATATCAATAGACATGCTATTTTGCAGCCAGGCAATCACTATATCATTGCATCTAAGCCAATATTCCATTAATGGGCTATCAGGATCTGCTGGTTCAGACAAACTCCCATCAATGAAGCCGAGTTTGTTCTTGATTCGAAGTGCTCTCTTCATAGATCTTGTCCAAGCATAATAGTTGGTGTTGTCAAGTATGTGAGTAACCAGATTCGCCCCAGAACCATCATTTCCACCAATGAAATAAGGGCTGGAAGGATCATTAGGATTTGTATTAGGGTGGTTGTTTGCTGTTGGGTTTGTGTTGGCATTTTGATTGTCATTTTGATTTGAATTTGGATTTGGATTTGGATTTGGATTTGTCGAGTCTATTGTAGTGCTATGAACATCAGCCATAGCTTAGCTCTGATACCATGTAAAATATCAAACTAAAAAGTAGAAAAGCAATAAAAACAGTATTCAAGAACAACTGATGAAGAAGATGATTTCATTGGAATAATACTTATTTTCCTGTACATCATTGTGTTATATATATACATCTAATAAGAAGGATCTAGAAGGGGAAATTCTATTCTATATTCTATACAAAAAATAGAATGAAATTGGCTATACAAAGCACACTACAAAACCGGTAATGTGATAACAGAAAATGGTCCCCCCTTGCTCTGTCATCATTCATCTTCATTCTCCATGTGGTCTTCTTCCTTCAGGATTTGATTTCAATATTTCAACACTTACACATGCGATTTGAATTTTTTGAATTGTTAGTGTAAAAATGTAGATCAAAATGCAGCGCCAGCACCGGCGGGGTGTTGGGAGATGTTTATTGTTTTATTGTAAAATTTGTGATTTAGGCCTTCAAGTTTCAAACTTCAACTATTTTGGTCCTTTAAGTTCCAATTAAAATGAAAAGGTCATTCAGTGACCGTTTGTGCAACCAACTAATACTTTAGTGACCGTTGGTGTAAGTTTTAAACTTCAGTGACCATTTTGTGATTTTGACGTAACTTCAGTGACCATTTGTGAAATTAACCCTTTCTTGTATATACGACTAAGTTTGAATATCAAAAATGTTTTTTTTTTTACCATGTTAGCTAAAATGAGTGTTTTTTGTATGTAGGAAGAGAACAGTTTGGAGGATCTACAGAGGCTATTATTGAACACGGTGGGCGGCACTGAAACAGCAGGATTTCCCACTGAATTCAGTGAGTCTCATCAGGGAGCGCCAAAAAAAATGAAGAATGGCTTCTCTTTGATTTTTCTGTTAGTTTCATGCTTTTACTAGTTTTTTAGATCTGTAAATCAATTTACTCTATTTTTTTATTGACTATTTCATTATCAATAAGAACTATCATGTGAAAATATAAGGGCACTTGTTATTCTCAGAATATACTGTAGTTTCTAATGATCTAATTACACTAGATTTGAACGTAATACAAAAAAGACTTGCGAAATTCTAAATTTTACATTTCCAAATCAAAAACCCAGATGGATAAGAAGGCAGATGCCTTTTTGGAACTAGTATTTCCTCTCAGTACGAATAAAGTTTATCAAGACTCTGCATGAGATCAGTCACATATGCTCAACTGCCATCTCTCTCGTATGAGTTCCGTTTGGTTAATCTTGTCAACCATCATAATAGCTGCTTTCGTGACTCAGATGAGATTGTTTGTTTGTTTTGTACCCATATGAATATACATTACAGCAATCAAATGTGAATGAGCTCAAAGAAACACGAAATGCCGGTGATCAATGTTGACGAAGAAAGATGCTCAAATCAAACATATTAAGCCAAAATAAAAAACAAAATTCAGGAACACAAAACAGCCTACATTACTTAACATGCATTTAATCCAATCGAAAAATGCAAAGGAACATTTATTGCAATTTCCAACTATATAAATCCTCAATTATGACACCGTTTCAGCCCCCACCCGAATTTACAATGTTAATGAAATGAATAACGCTGAAAGAAACAAGTATCCGAGTCGTTCTGCACTACCAAAATTTTTCTTACACACAAATGAAGGTAAACGACACTGTACACAAGGGAATATAAGCGGACACCACTTGGGAAGAATTTGCAGCACGCTAGAGGTTTGTCGATGATAGCTTGAAAAGGCACAAGAACACATTATTGAAAGATTATGCACCATACTTGTTGAGGAAATGGTGTATTGCATTGTACAGATCAATGAACGAATATATGAGCTTCAGGGCACTTCAAATCAAGAATATGCAACTTGACTGTTTGGATATGGAAGGAAGGAACACTGGGAAGAAGTAGAAACTGAGCTCTGAAATTCTGGACATGGTTCAGGTGACACATTTTTGGATGAACCCGACACATCAGAGCAAATCCATGATGTTGATGGGTCAGAAGTAACCGAGAAAGAAACATTCAATAGACATATAGAAGTGAAGGGAGATTCCTCAATACCAGAAAAACACCCAGCTGTGGTAATGTTTTTGCCAGTTATGTTCGTAAAGTTAATTTCACCGACCACAGGCAATTCAGAGGGATCAAACTTGTCGTCCGGATGTGACTCCCATTGACCTGTCAACTTAATTCCTTGTTGTACAGTTTCCATGAACACGTCCGATATGTAGATTCCTTTAATGTAGCCTCCTCTTCCTCTTACAGTTTTCAGCTCGATTCCAATCAACGAGTCAAGCACATGAAGGTTCTCAACCAATATACTGGAAATGCCACCAGACATCTCGCTACCAAAAGCCATGCCAGAGCCTGAATAAGATTGCAAGCGTAGACCTCGAATATGGACATTAGTGGTTGGTTTGCCATATGCAATGCCGTATTCATCCCAGCCGCTTTTTAGCACGACAGAATCATAACCCAAGCTAATGTTGCTGTTTTCGATACAAAGATGCTCGGAGGAGTCTGGAAATCACATTTAATTGTTTTATTATACAGGAGAATAATAGAATAGGAAGCCTAACAGGACAAAGTGAAAATTCAAAATTTAAAGTAGCAACTGGTAAGCATTCTTTAGCCACCTGTTAAGCTAAGCATAAAATTTAACTTATAAATTATTAGGTATCTATCTAGTGATTAGTTGCTTGTTTCTTTGATCACACTTGGTGTTTCTTTTCCATTTTTCTTCCAATAGTTTGACCTATCCTGAAACCTTGTGAGCCTACAAATGTAGTTATTTCTAGCCATATTCAGATGGATAAGTTAGTTACTTATTTGATATTTCCAACTTCGACTAACAACAGAATTATTATTTTAAAATTTTGCATGGATTTTGACATCAGAATTATTTTGAGTTGAGATATATAAAAAGTTATAAATTAAATTCATCCAACTTGAACAATAATAATTCCCTTTTTCAAAAAATTGAAGACACGTGTCATCTATGTATATTCTCGAACAAACACGAATGAAAACATGCATGTGATTTAAGCAGAGTTTTCAAAAGACCTGGGACTATCCCACTGGTGTATGGAGAGTCAGGAGGTGCATGGACTGTTATGTTCTGAATTAGCACTTTACTGCATCACAAGACAATGAAATAAAACATTTGAAAACTGAACAGATATTTGATATGTTTTTGTGGGGAAAAAAGCAAGGCGTTCCAGAAAGTTTAGCGAGCTACCTGCAGTAAGCTGGGTGAATGTTCCAAGCAGGGGGATTTAAGAACGTTAAGTTTGATATAACAATATTGTTTGAGTCTATGAATTCTACTACATGTGGCCGACTGTAATTTAGGGAATGAGAACTGAATTTATCCCACCAAACTGAACCCTGGCCATCAATAGTTGCATTGTCACCTGTAAAGTAGGTAGAAAATAAGGATATTGCATGAGAATGGAAATAATAAAAGGTGAGAAAATAGAAACTACAGTTACAAATAACCATTAGTCGCTCAGCTTAGCTCAGCTTATAGCTTTGTTTCGCTTTGATATGGCAGTGGTGACGAAAGTGATGAAAGTGGAGGTGGAGGAAACCAGTGGCAGAGGGAGGTAGGGCCACTGGAATCAGGGAAACCACTGAAATGTGAGAATTCGTTTATATTACTTTTTTTTTTTTTGCTTTTTTTTGTAATGTTATTATATTTTGTGTATGAAAAAAATCTTTCCTAGTAAATTAGGCACCCACCGAATCTAGGTGGCTCCTGGAAAAAAATACGCTAACAGATTTTTATTACATATCAACATTTTAGTCAATTTCATGGTCAAACATTTTCGTCAATTTCTTGGATAGAGACAGACAACATGCCAAAATGGAAACTGAAATGGAAGTTCACAGATTAATTAGAAACAAGAAAAGTTCAGTGACCAAAGTGAAAGAACGATATAAGTTGGGTGATTGATAATGTTTGTAATGCTAGAAATGAGCAGCAAATTAACTATGTTCCTCAAAAAATTGCTACCTGTAATCACCACATCAGTTAAACCATGTCCTGTAATCAAGCTGCGATATCTTCGTCCAGATAGTTCAGTACCTCGACCATAAGATGGCAAAGGATCAATTACATCCCAGTGACTATAATCCTATAAAAGAAAGGGGAAAAGAAATAAAGCAATTGCCAAAACACCATCATGTTTGGGTAAGAGACCTAAAATTCGTACATGAGCTTGGATATATTATACAACAACCAAAAATAGAATATAAATATTGAAAACTCTGCTTTCAAATACAAGATAGCTCCTTTAATTCATACATAATGTACGAGAGAAACAGCATGCTCAAGGAATATTAAATTCTGTTTATTTTTCGTATTTAAAGTTATCTTGAGACATTTGCATTTTAAGCAGCCTCATAGAAAAAGAAGTTCTATGAAGCATGATGAAGTGGACAACACAGATTACACAATGCAAAGAGAATGTTAGAAAACACTATTACAAATATAAGCCCCTGTTTGAAACCCATTTTGAGGGGAATAGAAATTTTGAAATAGCGATTGATGTAAGAATGTGTGGTGAAAGAGTGATGAATTTTTTTATTTGTGTGTAATATTATTTTATTAGGAGAATGTGTGGTTGAAATGAAAAATGAGAATGAGAAATTAATGGGTGTCAAACGAGGGCTAAATATACAAACAGCATTAACAACATTAATATGTATATCTTCTAAAGGAGCAAGCTATAAAATCAGTAGATAAGGACATTTGGTTTCTGCTATGGAGCATGCAAATCATGATTGAGGGCATTCTCTCCCATTCTTCCCCCTAATATAAGAGATTACTAAAATTATTCCCGACTTTAAAACCACCTATACTATTTTATAAAAGGGCAATGCAAAAAGGTTTGACAGTATATCCTACAATTTACATACAGTTATATACTTACTCCCCCTTGGCCCTTTCTTTCCGACTTGATTGTCGGAGGGGTCTCAGGGGCAGTCCGTGTTGCCATTTTTGCAGGCACTGATAACAACAGCACTGCAAATGGAAATGTTAGATGAGCCCAAGCATCAACCTCGGACTCGATCTTCTTGATGTCAATTTTTGAGGAGCATCAGTGTGTAATAGACGACAATTGATAGATCGTGTCTGCTCAAATAGTAACATAGCACTGTCTTCCCAGATTTAACATGCAAATTGCATTTTGCATTATCACTAAAAGGGGTTTAAAAAGTGGTATTAGAATGATAACCTGAGATCCAAGAATAATGGCATCTTTTTCCAGGAAAAGTGTGAGGTGGCTGGTAAGGTTGATGGTTCCAATAAGCCACTTGCCTGATGGAACATAGAGTTGAGCACCACCCTTGTCAGCAAAGGACTTAAGATAGAAAATGGCATTCTGAAATGCCAGAGTATTTAACGTTTTTCCATCCCCAACTGCTCCAAATTCTGAGACAGACACGCTGTGAGGCCTCGGTGTCAAGGGCCAATCAGACATGCATACTCCATTGTATTCAGCGGCACGACTCAATGCCAGGAGCAAAAGGAAAAATACCTGGAAAGGAACGATGGTAAAAGGGGGCAAAAAGGTAAAGAGGAATTCATATAGAGGTAAAACATTTGATAGCTTCCTATTTTTGAATCTCATAAACTTCCAACGATCGTCATAATTCCATCCAACCTTCTTGTTTTTTCCTCTTTAATCTTTACTTTTCAAAACAAGGAAAAATAGAAGGTTACTGTGAAACTTTTTTAGGTATAAAAAGTTTGAGAAATCTTTCTTAAAAAACCATGTTTTATCCCTCCTGACAAACATCTAACGTATGGACACCATAAGATTCCCCAAATGTCAAAAAAAAAATTCTATATTTTCTTACACAGGATTTAACGCAAACTGCTAACAATTGAATAATCAGTTAGGCAGGAAAACAAAGTAAAATACGAATTAATATCATAAAATAAGAATGTGGTATTCCAAAAATGGTAACTAGATACTAGCACAATCAAAAGAGAACACAAATAAATCCCAAGAATCAACATTCATGAATAAAAGAAAGAAAATCTACTTGCACCCTAAAAAAATTATTTCTTTCACTGTCAAGGCAGAGTCTTTTATTTACAGGACTCACATAATTAAACCTATAAGTTGAATCGTACAGATGATGTAGCCGAAATTCAAAATAGTGCAGATCAAATCAAAATTTAATTTACTATGAATCACACTTTTAAACCATAATTATGCTCAATCCGACAAGTTTTAACGAAAAAGATTGATTTTTCTGTAAGAACAAGAGAACCCACAAAGGAAAAATGCTCATAAACAAAGCTGATCCAAGAAAAACAACAATAATTTAGGAAAAAACAATATTAATTAAGTGAAATAATTAACGTACTTACTAGCCCTTTCATGTTTTTCTCTTCTTCAAACTTTCACTCACCTCCTCCCGAGAGAACTACTTCTTCTAAACTGGAAGAAGAAATAGGGAAGAAGAGAAAGAGAAGAAAAGGATGTGATTGAATGAGATGAGTTGCAATCAAGGAGAAAAATAAAAGTATGTATTACAATTAAAAAATTAAAATTAAAATCGTAAGCTAAAGGGACGGCACAGAATAAGAAAAGGACAGTCTTCATCTACACTTAAACTAATTAAATTTTCTCACTAATTAAATTTAATTCCATAATTATTGCCCATTAATCACTCCCGTAACTTTCCACTTATTTCCATCCAACGGGTATTTGCCGACACTAAAATCCTTGTAGCAACGGAAAAATCTGTCTTTTTCCTTTTTATCGTAAGAGAGAGAATGAAGCGGTGAAGCTGTAATATTGTAATAAAATAAGCATAATTAGAGAAAATTGATGTGAAATTAACAAAGCGACAAATGGAATTTGTGAGAAATGTATATGCATGAGAAGAGTGGCATGTGCTTTGTGGAAGGAGAGGGTCCCACAGTCCAATAATGAAATGCTAGGCTGGCATCACTGAATTTGCCAGATCAGAAGCATAAATTTAGTCTTGTCTGTCTTTTTGTGGCCATTGTTCTCTCTTGTGTTTCTTTCTCCAGTGTATTTTAATTATTCGTATGACTGGAATTACAAACAAGAAAAGAAAATGCATATCATCATTCTCCTTGAAAGTTTTCATTTAATTATTGCATTAACATGCTTGTGAGCCCGTGAAGTTGGTTAATGTTGGTATGTTGTGTTCGTAAGGTAGATTAATTATGTCTAGCCATTAAGAACATGGTCGTTAGAAAATTATCTGATCGCATACTAAATAAGTATCAAATACTCGTCGACCTTGAATATTCATTCAAGTAAATATTAGGTGAAGGAGACGTTATATGACAAGCAAGTAACATATTAATCACCTTCAGACGATCGAGGTAAAATCTCTATGATAGAAGGAAGTTGTATCACTAGGGTATGGGTGGGATTTAGAGCCATCCAAGCATTACGAGCACATCTCAAGATGGGTTATTTGAAGGAGCGCTGCACTTTTCTAAATCACGTGAGAGCGCTTTTGAATTTCAAGTGAGCGATGATTGAAGATCTCGTATTATAGCTATCAAAATGCTCGTGACATGTGTTATACCTTCCACAATGATATATTTTACACGTTGTTAAATGCTTGGAAGTGCACTATGATTTGTGAATTACAGACATTAAACAACCACTTAGCTACCTCTGAATTATTAAGGAAGAATCACCTCTATAATAAATACACCTTTGTAATTTGTATAGAAGGAAATTATATCCCTATCCATTGGACGGGCCATTGAGGAGCGGCAAGCACCTACAAAATATAAAGATGTTATTTGAAGAGCATTGCTCAATTCAAAAACTTCTTAAAGAATGGTGTACATGACACTGAACATTTTAAAATATTGTCATTTTAAAAGGAACATCACAATCATGTTCAAATGTTCTGTGTAATTGCCATGTCAAACATCAAAATTGCAAGTACTAGCACGAAATTTTTTATTGTATTAGATACTCGTCTACTCATATCGCATGTTACGTAGACATGATTAATTAGTACTGCGTGTTACAATTTGTCTCAACTAAGAATGTTAAGTGAGACAAGCCAACGCGGCATCGGCTCGTGAGCCTACCTCGTAACCATGTAATTTATAGTTTTTTTTTAAAAAAAAAAAAATCTGACAAGCTGGTTCACAAGTCCTACCAGAGGACGAGCCAAACCACACTTCATGAAATAAGTTGGCTCGCGTGGCGAATCGAGCCAAGCTTCACTTGACCCATTTAACATCTCGATTCCTATCTATCTAGTATTCTTGTATGTTACGTATAAAATCATTAATCAAGGTTAGCTGCAGCAAACTTCATCTATTTGGTGCTTGACTCTAAAAACTCTGTTTAGTTGTATCTCGCCCCCACTTTATGGAAAGATATAATCTAAAGGGTATAGACGGAGAGTCCTACCTACCACGTGATTTGATCTTTTCTAACAAAAATCCACAAATTTGCTTGATGAATGATAAATGGCATTAGAAGCACCGAAAATAAATTAATCAAACTATATATAATCCATGTGCAAATTTAGTGGACAAATTAGATAGAATTTGACATTACAAATTATAGGTATTTTTATTTTTTTAATCATATTCGGTTATATTAATTTTAACGTACATAATTTTGATTCTCATATCAAATGACCTAAATTAATACAACAACAACGACATAATAAATTAATCTCGTATGGAATTATAAATAAAAGTTCTTCCAATATTCTTTTAACATTGTAAAGTGAAATTAATATATCCTAGCCCTTGTAATAATTCTGCTTGACGTGACGTTGATAAGTAAATTAGATGATGGAAGTATTAAAGAACTGTATTTGTATAATTCAATCTTACGTGGTCAAAAGAATAACAATTTCCAACAGCAAAATTTGTAGATGACATTATTAACCATGTAATAAAACATAGTACAATCGACATAATAAATTAATTTCAATACTCCTCTCATTTAGCTAAGATAAAACAGTTGTATCAAAAACTACCAAAAAAATTCGATGCAGTGAGCCACCAACTCTTGAAACTAGCAACCAAAGATGTCTCACTTCTTAGCCTTCTTGGTTCCCCTGCGTAACAATTTAGACGAAATTCAAGGCATGGCTAGAGCAATGACCAACTGAAAGAAATGAAGAAAATTTATAAGTCACCCTGACCCACTGAGCTGGCTGGGTAGCAGGTGTAAGGGCTGACGCTTGGGCTGCAGCTCTATCCCCCGGGTCCCTGTAATATATTATAAGGCAAATTTGTTAATTCAGGTATAAAAAGTGATCAAACAGCCAAAAACACTTGACACTTAAGAGAATGGCATCAGAGAGGCATAGGAAAGGATTTTCCGCATACAAGACGAACATTCACAGACACAATAACACAATACCAGAGGTACGCACAAGTTTGGTAGTAATTTTGGTCCATGTAAATCCCCAGTATCATTAAATCCAGTAGCAGAAAGATAGTATATCAATCACCTGAGCTAGACGTTCCTGTTGGAGATCAAAGTCGTGGTGCAAGAGATGCTAGAAGAATGTAGAAGCTGCTGGAATGAAGGAATGCTACCACTAGCTGAAGGAAGTTAAAATTGATTCCAAGTTTTAGTTATTTGTAACAGAATTTAGTTTTGCCACATATACAAAGGCTCTTGTAATTTTCTCTTGTAACCTTCTTCATTTTCTCAATTCTAATAAAATCAATAGCAGACCTTTTTCTCTGCTCAATTTCATCAGTCATTGTTTAGCTTCAATTTCTTAATTGATTTGTTTTAGTTCCTCGCTCCTAGCAATCTTTCTTCCCTGCTTACCTTGTTCTTTGCTCTCTTGGCCTCGAACTGGTCAGATAATGTCTTTTCTCTGGCCTTCTCAGCCTTTGACTTGTGGATTCTCTCCATTAGAACACGTTTGTTCTTGAAAACATTACCCTTCACCTTCATGTACATGTCATGATACATGTGCTTATCAATTTTCTTGGACTCTCTGTACTTGCGAAGCAAGCGCCTAAGAACTCTCTTTCTCCTCATCCAAAGAACTTTACTGGGCAACCTTGCTTCACTGGTACCCTTACGTTTACCTGAAAAAAATTCACAAAGCACTTGAGAAAATTTGGCTTATATGACTTTCAACAAAACATCATGCATCAGTTACTGGAGTCTGGAGAATAGTAATGTATAAATTCTCAATCACAAGACAGTACCATATCCTGATTGACGCCCTTCTCTTAGCCTCCTTCAATCGTCGAGCACGAGATCGAGAACATGGGCGGACCCATCATTGAAGTTTAGCCCGAGCGGACATTGACCAGTCAACGTCGACAATCAGCGATCATAAGGGCAAGATGTCAACGTCGACAATCAATAAGGCCAGATTGTTTGTTAATATTTAGAACTTAATAGCGAAATACGACAGTTCGGAAGCTTTAAAAGCAACCACAATGGCTGGATAATTCAAATTCCAAGGCTTAGATTGATTCTTCCCATAACGTGCCTAACAATCAACAAGTATGGATACGAAATGGCACCATTCTCAATCTTGAGCCATCCGACAGATGCCAACGGTTACTTCCTTATAAAACTATCTCTTCAACTTGAAGATGATTGCAAAGTAACTCAATGCAAAGCTTTTCTACAAAGCTCTCCTTTGAACACGTGTCAATTTGCAAGTGTCATAATCGATGGATCAAATGGAGTTGTTTTATCAGCATATAGACTCGTTGGAGGAGAGAAGAGCACGAGATTGTATTCCGTCGGGCTTTTGTTTACACTTCAGAACCTGAAATTAAGGTTTTGAAGATGTTTTCATTTACTTTTGGTTTGCTTGTATAATGTATTAGCTACATTTAGGTTCCTGTCATTTCCTAAATGGAATTTATTAGTAATTATTTTGTTTAATTATACAAGAAAAGTATCTATTCAAAAATATTGTTTCGAGAAACACAAAAAAATTTAAATCATACCATATATAAATGTTCATTACCTCTTCGGTAAACTTTTAGTTTTCCTTTTTTATATAATAGAGCAGTCACTGTAACATAACAATAATTAGCTTTGCTTTATTCATTCTCAATACCACTAATTAATACCATCTTCTTGGTGGCACAAAGCAACTATTTAAAGTTCTTTCCTTCTAAAACTATATAACAAGAACGAAGGATATAAAATCCCAATTAATGCCCTTTTCGCCACACAACCAACACAGGTGAAACCACTCGGTGCCGCCCGTCTGACCAAATTATCTTCCCCACGGAATGTCTTGGAGACGCTGCCAACTTCTTAGCCTTGATCTTCACAACATAACACTGTTTTTCACCATTCATTTTAAAATTCATTTTTGATGGAGTTACGGTAACAATTGCACCTTTAGGATTTGTCACACTCACACGGTAGCTAGCTGCATTGTCACTAACATGTGTAACTGTTCTATTAACAACAATAGCCAAATCCAACAGTTCAGAAGCTTCAAAAGCAACTGAAATGACGGGATAATTCAAATTCCACGGCTTAGATTGCTTCTTCATGCAACTCATAGGCCTCCTAGTAATCTGTTGTAACTCTCGCCGAGTAAAATTTGATGCACAGAGAAAATGCATATAATCATTAGGAGTTAAATCATAAACCAGTCCAGGATCAACAGCCTTTTTAGGATTCACATGCCCTGCACCAGTGTCATATATTGTCGCTAAATTATAAGATTTTTCATCAAGCAATGGATTCCCTTCCAGATCTTGAGTATAAGCTGTGGTCATTAAAGCCGATCGGATCATTGCCGGTGACCAGTCAGGGTGGGCCCCTTTCAGAAGCGCCGCCAAGCCGGAAACATGCGGACATGACATTGATGTCCCTGAAAGCACATTAAATTCAGTACGCCGTGTGTCAATGGCTAGTTCAGTAGGTGACAAGCCATCCGGCCAAGCTGCCAAAATGTTTACACCTGGTGCAATAACATCAGGCTTGAGCACATACACGGAATTAATGCTAGGGCCTCTGGATGAGAAGGATGCTACAACAGGTGCTGGTTTTACTCCGATTTCAGTCCCCCGAAAAATTATTTTTGCTCTTGGGTTTGAGGTGGATTTTATGTAATTTTGAACGATATAATCGGAAGATTCAGTCATGGCGAGGCCAGGAATCAGATAAGAATCAGCGGTAAGGCCTTCTCCAGAGAGTGCTGTGTTAGCAATCACCACGGCGACCCCACCAGCTTTCTTGACTACCTCACCTTTAGAAATGCGGGTCGAGAAATCTTCGTCACACACCACAATCTTGCCACGTACTAATTCTTCGTCAAGTGAGTCCTCGGTGCAACTGGAAGCCATGAAACTTCCATTGGCTGAGGCATTTCGGGCATAAATAATGGGGAAATAAGCCTTTTCCGGCAAAGGATCACCGCTATAGACTGATGTGCCAGTGATCACAAGCCCATTTTCAAGCACGAGATCGGCCGGGAATTTTCTATCAATCGTGCCAGCACCTACGGTCGTTATCCATGGAGCATCATTACTGACCGTCATTTTACTAGGACCGTCATTGCCAGCCGATGCCGAGACAAGAATACCCCTCTCCATAGCACCAAATGATCCGATTGAAATTGAGTCCAAGTTATATGGCTCTGCACCACCACTAGCGGAGATTGAAATGATATTGACGCCATCCTCCACTGCCTTGTCGAAGGCAGCGATAATATCAGAACCCATGCAGCCATTTTTCCAGCAGACTTTATACACTGCAATTCGAGCTTTAGGTGCAACTCCTATTGCCACACCGTGGGCGTAACCAAAAAGAGAAGCGTTGCTCACGGCTCTGCCAGCAGCGATGGAAGCAGTATGGGTTCCATGGCCCAGCGTATCTCTAGCAGACTTAATTTCTTCCGTGCCATTAAGTCCACCTTCACGGGCTTCATATCCGGCACGAAAATATCGAGCACCAATTAATTTTTTGTTGCAGCTGGCTTTGGTGAAATTATCACCTTCAATGCACTCGCCTTTCCAAGTAGTTGGGATCGGCCCAAGTCCTTCATCATGGAAGCTTCTGCGTTCCGGCCATATTCCGGTGTCCAAAATCCCAATAACAACATTAGAGCCCGAATCAGACTCGGTTAACAGTTCAGACGGGTTGACTGAGGACAATCCAAGAAAGTGAGGTGACCGAGTTATGTGTAATTGGTGCAGGCGGTCGGGTAAAATAGCGAGAATTTCGGGACGACTTTTGAGTTCTTGGGCTTGTTCTAGGGTGAGTTTAGTAGAAAATCCATGGAATATTGTTCTATAAACATGTAGGATTTCTTGGGTTTTGTCTGTTTGGCTGGATTCAGGATATGAACCAAGGCTTCGAAGAGTAGATTTATACCAATGTTCAATATCCGAAAAAGCAGAAGGTTTCAAATCATTCTGAACTCTAACAATGAAAGTTTGAGTTTTCTCAAACTCACTTTTAGAAGAAATGAGTAAAAACTGAAAAAAAGCTATGAAAAGAAAGAGAGCAAAGCATTTAGCCATGTTGGATTTGAGGGAGTTAAAGAAAGAGAAACAATTTTTGAAGTAATTTCAATGAGCACTTATAGAAGAAAATTTATCTAAAACATAAAGAAAAATACTGACTGTATACCTAGGTGTACTCTCAAAATGACAACCCTCTCACAGAGGGATGAGGCCTGCAATTTCTCAATCCTTATATGAGAGGGCTGTCAACCATGGTGTACACTAAGTATGGTCCAAACATAAATAAAAAGAAAGTAAAAGACCAAATAGCACTGCTATTTATGAAAGGGCATCCCACTTGGATTTTAATCCATGCTCAATGAAATTTGCTTAAAAAAGAGTATTGATATTTAATATCAATTGTGTTATAGGTGACACTGAATGTTACTAAATGATATCATTAATTAAATTAATCATCAAATTAAATCTATCATTGAAGGACACATATTATAAAATTTGTGGCTTTTTTTCAATCTCAGGCGTAATTAATCATACTTTAAATTAAATAAACGGATAATGAAGTCGTAAATGCGTTCTCTTATGTGAAGGGGAATTCCACTATTTTATGTGGATTTTATTCAATGCTCAATGAAATTTACTTCAAGAAAAAAAAAATGATATTCACGTCCGAGGAAAACGGATTCCATTTTGATCGTTTGATTGCAATGTGGAAATGGAAACTGAATTCCAATGTACAACCACTTTAAACCGCATTTTCTTTGTTTTCATGAAAAACAAATTCCTATGAATTTGGTGAGTTTTTATTTACCAACTAACTTAGAATTGGAATTCATTTCCACTTTTACCAATCAAACGAACCCTAAATAATATAAATATTTAAATGAATCATCTAATTAAATCTATCATTTAATTACATGTATTATAAAAATGTATGACTTTTTCTTGAATTTAAGTGTAATAAATCATACTTCTAAATTTAAAAAAAAAAAAAAAAAAGACAAAGACGATAATGAAGTCATATGTGCCTTACTTCTACTTCTACTCTTTCTTTTTCTTTCTGTAATGGAATAGAAAATTTAGCAACTAATTATGGTGTTTGCTCTTTAACTTTTCAAATAAATAAATTTGGGGATAAAAGGGTAAACAAAGGAAATTATATTTTGCATTGATATCAATTTTTATTTTTCAAGGTATTGTCACATAGAAATCGGAAAAAGTAAAGTGTTATGTGTATTAAGAATGTTTATTACAAAACTTGAATCATTGATTAACAAAAAATTTCTTTTCTTTTCTTTTCTTTTTTTTTTTTTTTGAAAAAAAAAAATTCAAAAACCCACTCAACTTGAATGAGCTAGTTTGGATTTT
>CAIGRR010313788.1:0-10820 GCA_903798365.1 Fraxinus sp. 1973-6204 | reverse complement strand
GCATCACTTGTTGGTAAAGTTGGAGCTAAGACCACCAAGGTGAAAAGAAATATTGTAAGGATGTTGAAGACGGGCCTCGAAGTGTTAATTGCCATGGCTATAGAGAAACTCTGAGTGAATTCTCAAGGCATTAGGTGTTTGGGTATTTATATATATGGTGTGGAAGTGATTTTGTATCAATAGTCATAATTCATTACCAATAATGGTGGTGCAACCAATTAGATGTTTTTCTTTGAATGTTGAAGTTTGAACCTAAAGGGTTGAATTTCCATGTTTTAATTAATTAATGGCAACTTGTTTGCTTTTGATATTCCTCTAGTTTTTCTTGACTTGACTTACCTTTGGGGATTAACAATTTTTGTCAACGACAACTAATTACACTTTATTATTAATGTATATTTAATAGGAGAAAGAAACATAATTATAGAAAGAGAAAACAAAAATAAGAAACAAGAGAAACAATTAAAATTGGATTGGCTAGGGTTTTAACCAAAGCTCAAATAAGGGCTTTTCATGTAAAATTGAAGGAAAATTGCAGCAATGGAAAGTCGGAGGAAGGAAAATTGCGCTTGTATTAGTACATTAGTTTTGCATAGAAAGATGGTGATACACGACAGTGTAGAAAGAGAAAATTAAGGTAAGAGATTATGTACAATGTTCTAGCTTTGAATAGAAAAGGTTGAGACGATGACCAAAGTCAAACAATATATGTTTCGATTGGTGAATTGATTTTGTTGTCGGTGATTTGTTGAACCACGTTTAATTTGTGCTTGCTATATATCCATGTAACACTTTTTTCGTTCATTTTCACTATGTTTGCTGCACTTTTGAGTGATTTCTTCTTGAATAATGCAATTCATTATCCCTACTTACTCATAAGTAGTCATGTGACATTTAAATGAATTTAATAGATTTGTCATCTTAAGAACATTTTCAATGCTAATTTGGATTGCACTAAAAAAATTAGTACATAAGCTAAAAGTACAGGCCTACAAAAGTTTATGTTCAATGCAACATGTCTAGTAGTACGACTAACATGGCAAGTAAAAGTGGATACTATCAAAGACGATCTTCTTGATGTAGAGACTCTTTTAGATGATCTGAGTCATCATAATATTTCCTCCGTCCAAAATTATATATGTACTATGTTTGTTTTTCTTTTTCATCTGTTCAAAATTATAGGCCACTTTTCTTTTTGATATTATAGATCATTTTTTAGTTTTTAATATATCCCGATTTAATGTGTCTTGTTATTAACAAATATGGAATATTCTATTTATAATATTATTTAATGTAGGGGAATATTAGAAAAAATTATATTTTCAACTATATTAAATACATTAAAATATAAATATAACGGAATTCGATGGAGATAGAATCTGAACTAGACCGTATAGTCATTAGACATAATGTCATGTACATATTTGTATTTCTATTTAGATTTTACCTAAATTGCAATTCATAAAATGCATTGAGGATACTCTAATTATTAGGATTTAAAATGAAAAATCAATTAATATCACATTACTATTGATTTGTAAGCACCGCTTATGAAGAGCAATGCTCCTTTTTCTTAACAAGGGATAGTAAATAATAACTTAGTCGTCCTTGCATTTATTAAAAATAAAGTGTAATTTGTTAGGGTTGACGTAGTCACCTCCCTAAGGTAGATAACCGAGTTATCAAAGAAAAACTAGAGGAATTTCAAAAGCAAACAAGTTGCCATTAATTGATTAAAATATGAAAATTCAACCGTTGAGGTTCAAACTTCCACGTTCAAACAAAAACAAATATGTCGCATGGCCATTATTGTGAATGAATTATGGATGTCGATATAAAATAACTTCTACACCATATATATAAAACCCAAACACCTAATGACCTACGCAATGAATTCTACGCTGCGCTGACCTTAAAATTTTGGAGGCTTTACTCCAACTTAAAAATGGGGCTCCTATAAATATTTTTTAAAAAAATCTACAATAATAAAAAATTTATTAAATAAAAATATTCAAGGTTAAAAAAATAATAAATTAAAACTTTTAAGTAATCTTATATCATGAGTATACATCTCTTAATCTATTTGTTTTTCTATATCCAGCCAATGAGCATTGCATATGTTGACGTATGGCCGACTTAATCTTAAATATTTTGATAATAACAAACAAGTTAATTTTATTTTTAATAAGCGAATTTAAGTCTTCAAAACTATTGTTACAAAGTTGATCGATTGAGGACAAAAAGTTCACTATCAAAACATTCACATTACAAATTGGATGTACAATAAAAATCGAGATGGAAGTTAAGTATTCCAAACAAATCATTCGAGACAAAGAACTTCAAAAGTCAAACGCCGAAGAAAGATCTTAGACTAGATATTTCTATGCATTTGTAAAGGTATGAACGCTTCAATTCTTAACACTAAACGATGAAATATCAAAAACCCATTTTTATGTGCTAAAAATTATTTCGATAATCACTTGCAAAAATTCTCTTTTATCAAAAGCAAAAATGATTTGCAAAAGTATAATAGAACTTAGATTATATTTTGAAAAACAACATTATATTATTCAAAAACATTCTCATTGGACCAAGCAGTGTCAAAATGGACTAAACTTATGAAATGCATATGTCCGGACAGAGTAGACACATCCGAATGTCCATATAAACGTTCGATTCATGTAATTTACCGTTATGATGTTTGGTACACAACGGCTTGTTTTGTACGTCCGGACATAAAAGCGGACATTCGGTTGACTGTTCATTTTTATGGATATTTTTGCTCATTGAACTCTAAAAATACATATACTTTTTGCATTTAATAAGAGAATTTTCAAGAGCATTAAAAGTAGATATTCTTTAGCAAAATTACATTGATCTTACATCTTATTTATCATCAAATCATTTATTACAAAACTATTTTGTTTATATCATTTATTAAAAGAGAAATTTCAAATTGTAAAATCATTCATTTTCAAATTTGTGGGTCATATTGAAGTCCCTAGAAAACTCAATAGTTTAGGTTGTATTAAGGTTTTGAAAAGCTCAATATTGTATAAGGATTGGTACTCCTTATTTGTAAATCACCAGAATTGTAGGGGTTTGGATTGTGCTATGTGTCAATCAAATTTAGTGAAAAGGCCTTGCTTGACAATCAAAGAACGTAGATCATTACTTTGGATCGAACCTCCATAATTATATTGTTTGTACAATCTCTTCCATTTCATTTATCGCTTTTTTATATTTGTGCATATTACTTGATTGATTTATTCATTTATAACTTGTTTGAATTTCTCGAAAAATTTTAAAAATCAATTCACCCACTTTTGGTTAATTATTCTTGGGCTTTCAATTGGTATCAGAGCAGTGTGCCCATCTTTAAAGATTTCATAATATTGAGTAATGGTTAACCACAATTTTCAAAATATTAAGATGCATTCTGCGAATCACCATCCTTTTTTAGATGACACACATTATAATTATTGAAAAATTAGGATGGTGATTTATGTTCAATTTATTGATTATCATGTTTGGAAAGTTATTAAATTAGGTCCTCACCAAGGCATGAGCCTTAGACGATCGCTTATCCCACCTACAGTTAGGACCAGCACTACTTCTACACCATATATATAAATACCCAAACACCTAATGCCTTAAAAATCAATCTCTATAGTAATGCCAATTAACACTTCAAGGCCCATCTTCAACACCCTCGAAATATTTCTTTTTCATTTTTCACCTTGGTGGTCTTAACTCCAATGTTACCAACAAGTGATACTGCGCAACTAATTGATTGCATTTAATAAGTTACGAACTCAACTATTCTATTTTTTAAATTATTTAAATCACGTTTAAATTGAATTACCATTGACATATGAACAAAAAGATATTAGATAAAAGATAATGATAAATCAATAAATGTTTCTTAAAGAAGTAAAATGAAGAGTAAAATAATAGCATGTGCTGTGAGTACACTTACTAGGTGTGTCTAATCCAAAACCTAAATGTTGGGAAGCCTTGAAGTGGTTGTGTCGATATTTGAGAGGGTTGAGTAATGTAAGTTCAAAGTTTAAGTTTACAATTATGCTTGGTGTTGACCCCATTTTTTGTAAAGATGACGTGGACAACAAATGTCGGACCCACTCGCGTCCACGTAAGCAAGTTCCAAGCTCCATGGTAGTTGTTCTGATGGCTCCATTGCTTCCTCCATTTCAAGAGCATTGGTGAATTCTGCGATGAAGCCCGCATGTGCTAGGCCTTTAACATCCTTTTTCGTCTTGTAGACTATATCGAATTCGTCGAGCTCTACATCCCATTTAAACAAACTCCCAGAGGCATCTGGAGAACTTGTTTCAATGGAAAGTTTGTTAGAACATGTATACTGTGGGTTTGGAAGTAAGTCTCAACTTCTGAGAAGTTGTGACCAAGGCGAGAGCTAGTTTTCCATATCTGGGTAGTGGGTCTCTGCTGCCAAAAGTGTTTTGTTTACATAATATACAGGCAGTTGATAACCTTCCTCCTCTTTTACAAGCACCAAACTGATTGCATCAATAGATACCGCCAAATATAGTTTTAAGGGGGTTCATCATCTTTTGGTTTCAAGAGGAGGAGGCTTGTCCCAAGTACTTCTTCAGCCCTTGGAAGGTATCTTCACGCTCCACTGTGCATTGGAACCTTTTTTTCCTTCCTTTAGAACCTTGAAGAAGGGAAGGCATTTATCAGTGACTTATGAGACAAAGCGGCTCAAAGATGCTACGCGTCCGTGAGGCTTTATACTTTTTTAGGCTTACGGGGAAATCTCATATCAATCAAGGCCTTAATTTTCTCAGGATTTGCCTCTATCCGACTATCCCCCTTTGGTTAACCATGTAGCATAAGGACTTTTCAAAGGCAACACTAAACACACACTTACAGGGGTTCAACTTCATCACATACCTTCTTAGTACCCAAAAAGCTTCCTCTAAGTGCTTTACATGATCCCCTGCTCGGATGCTCTTTACAAGCATGTTATCTACAAAGACTTCAATTGTTTTTTTATGAGGTCGGCAAACATCTGTTGACGAGGCTCTGATATGTGGCCTCGGTGTTGTTCAACCCAATGAACGTCATCTTGTAGCAATAAAGACCTATGTTGTTATGAAGGATGCGATCTCTTCATCAGTTGGGTACATGGCGATCTGATTGTAGCCTGAATAGGCTTCCATGAAGCTTGGTAGTTCGTGTCCAATAGTGAAATCAACAAGTTGATCTATTTGTGGAATTTGAAAAATGTCCTTTAGGCAAGCTTGATTGAGGTTTGAGAAATCAATGCATATTCTCCACTTGCCATTATATTTCTTGACAAGGACGGGGTTGGAGATCCACTTCAGATAAGTGGACTCTCTTATGAAGCAATTGCCAATCAATTTTTCACTTTGTCCTTCAAGGCCTCATACATTTTCTAGGTTGAGGGCCCTTCTTTTTTACCAATGCAAGGCAACCTTTGGATCAATTTTCAGGTGATGGCAACTAATATTTGGGTCGATACCAACCATGTCATCATACCTCCAGGCAAAGACATCTAAAGTTTTACATAAAAAATGCATTAGCTCGTCCTTAACCGTCGACAGGTCCTTTCCAACCAGTAGGTACTTAGAGGGATCCTAGGGGTCTTTTTGGAACTTTCCAACTCCTCAATTGGAGAGACTTGAGGTTCTCATTCGATGACGCAAGGATCCAGCTCATCAACCTTTGCCATTTCTTTAGCAATTCTCCCATATGCATGGGGCATCTATCATCCCAAAGACAACCTCTTCTTCAAGGGTGTCTAACATTTCCACATCTTCTCTTTGCCTAGAGGTCTGTCCTTGTTTCGGGATATCATCCATGGTAATATCTACCAAAATTACATTGACATCTCAAGGTTTCGCCTTTCTTAGGGAATTTAAATAACACTCTCTTAAACTCATGTGATCACCTCGAATTATGGCTATACCATTTTCATTTGAGAACTTCATGTATAGGTGATGGATGGATGTGACAACCTATAATTCTTTCAGAGCAGGTCGCGCTAAAACTCCATGATAAGCAGAACGGTTATCCACTGTTAAGAATTCCATAAAGTGATGGGCCACCTGGTGCTCTGATCCCATCTCTAGCACTAGAGTGATTTTTCCTCTTGATATTATGTTGTCTCCAATGAATCCATATAATGGGGTAGTCATGGAGGTTAGCTCATGATTCACAACCATTTTATCAAAGGTAACTCTAAAGATTATGTTGACAGAACTCTCGTATACACTAACATTCATTTCAAACCGTTATGTGCAAAAAATGCCCTTACAATTAAAGCATCACAGTGGGGATAGTGTAACCCTACAGCATCTTCCTAGGTGAAGGTAATTGGTTGCATCTTCCTACTGGCTTGGGAACAGTTGATGCCGACAATGAGGCACTGCATTGGAGAATTTTTAGCCTCCCTTACACAGTTCCTTTGTGCATTCCTGGTTACTCCTCTAACAAAAATTGTATCGATTTCTCAAATGGGTTCATAGCTGGTGGTAGCTGGAGGATCCATTTTTGTCTTTGTCCCTCTCTAGATATTTTCCCATTGTTCTCTTGCCTTTGAGAAACATCATCTTAATGAGGTAGCCTAGCCTCATCTCTCCTAGGTCATCAATTCGGCCTATGAGGGGTGCGTCTCTTCGTAGACTCCTATTGTCCCTTTGATTATCTGATTGGAGGTGCAAGGCAACATCTCTGCAATCAACAGTGTTGTGGTTGTAAGAGTGGTGGTATATACAATAGAGGGGCACTTCGTCTATATTTCTAGGTTTAGTGCTTTGTTTTCTACCCCTTCCTCTTTAAAGAGATCGCTGGTTAGACCTTCCTTGGTGTGTATCAGCACAGGGTTTTGCCTATTTATAAGCTAAAGTAGGAAATGCATTTGGTATGGTTGAAGCCGCACCTTTCCTGAATTGAATGAGGTTGACTATTTGACTTGGTGGTCCATTAAGTAGGAGGTAGGGCCTCTTCCTCATTGTCTTTAAGGAGGTTGGGTTCCTTGGCTGACCTTATTACGATGATCCTTTATTTCCTCACTGATGATCTCACGCCTGATCATTTCTAGTAGGGCATCATAATTGGTGGGATTCTTATTCTGTATATCCCTCCAGAAGTAAAAGTTTATGTCTAGCCCTCTCCTCAAGGTTGATGTGTCTTCTTATAAGTAACATGCACGCAGTAAATCATTTCATTTGTAAAATGTGATAAAAAGCTTTTCAATGATTCTCATGATCGCTACATCATGTCTTCGAGACGCTATCTAGGCTCATCGCCTTCCTTACTGGATGCGAAGCTCTTAAGAAAAGCCTTTTTGAAATCTAGCCAACTTCTAATATCTCATTCTGGAAGCCTAGTGTACCACACTTCGGCCACCCTACTTAGAGTCAAGTAAAAGGCTCTACATTTCACTGCAGGTGAAGAACTCCTTAAACTCTTAAGGGTTTTAAAGTTGTTGAGGTGCTTTGCGACGTCGCCTCTTCTATCATACTTGGGGATTTTAGGTGGGATGAAATAGCTTGGGACGGGGGTGTCTCTCAGCCCCTGCAAGAAAGGCGAATTATCTTCATCGTCGTCGAGATCATAAGACTTTTGTGGTTAGTTAGAGTCTTCATCCTCCTAGACCTGATGTCTTATACGTGGTTGGAATGGGCCTACCTGATTCCTAGCCTACTCTGCGCTCTTCTCACACCTATTTCTAGGTAGAAGGTTCAATAGTTCACGTCTTTGTACATTCTCTTGCTGAGTCGCAAGGCGGGGTGGTTAAGGCCTACTCATAGGCGCTGGAGGTGATTGGGAATGCCTATTTCTAAGTCTTGTCGGACTCAACCTATCAAACATATTGGCAAATCTCTGAGGTCTAGGTTCCGGTTTATATACAAAGGGAAATATATCATCTCCATTTAGTAGAACCTCAGTAGGTCGGTCAGACGCATAGTTCAAGAAGGTATCTACACATATTTCTCTTTCTTGGTGAGGTGCCCTCTGAAGTTGAACCTCATCTTCTTGGGGATAGTATCCATCTTGGGTGCGAGAGTGGAGATTGGCCCTTTGTTGTACATAATAAGGCCCTTAAAGGGTATAAGGAATTTACTGACCTCCTTGTACATGCCTCTGCCTAAGTGGCTCATGCATTGAAATATTCCGTTGATTGATATTCATCATGTTTGCGGCCATGGTAGCTACCCTGGTAAGCCTATCAGCCAGCCTGGATCCACCTCTCGACCATCCTCGTCGATGCTAATGGGCTACAAGGACGACGTGTGGGGGTTTCCCTTCTGCAGGTTGTTTCCTAGTCCTTTGAGGCGTTGACTCTTCATTGTTAGAGCTCATTCTGATGCCTTTTCTTCAAATAATGCCCTTCTAAAGATCTTTTCTCAACAAAGGATGCTCATTTTTCAAGGAACAAACAAAACTTCTTCCCAAATGGGTCTTCCTTGGGCTTTCAGGCATTTTTTCTTTGAGAAGAGCTCCTTTTCTTCAAAGGTAGAAAAACTGACCCAAAATATATTTTTGATCAGCTTTTTTCATGGGTTTCTCTTGGTTGAATGTGTGGCTTTCCACAAACGATGCCAGTCTATTGACTCCACTTTTGTAAAGATGACGTAGACAACAGATGTCGGACCCACTCGCATCTACGCAAGCAAGTTCGAACACGCTTGACCAAAAAGTTAGTAGGACGAGGTCGTTGTTTATGAACATGAGAGATGCTCTAACACATGAGACAAAAATATTCAGACACCGGCGACATATCTAAATGAGATTGCATACTAATAATCAACCATAAACAACTCAATCAAGTAAGATGATCTAAACTCAAGCAAACAAGAATATGAAATAAACTAAAGAATATTAATAATAGCTTTAAGTGAAAAGCATTGAATTAGATTCAAATGTTACAAATGTTACTATTTATATAGTTTTTGGTGAAATGGTAACAGTTAAATAAGAGCTTTGTGGCTTCATCTCCCAGATCGAAGCATCATATCACTAGCATGTTATGCATTTAATACATTGACAACGGATCAACCACCCTACGTCCTGCGCTGACAACTTAACATTTATTATTACAAACATTACATCAAACATTCCTAAAGATTACCTACAGAACCTTTAAGAGCCAGCGAGGGCTTCGGCCAAAGGGATCTTCGAAATGGAGGACTTCGGCATGGAGAGCTTCGAAATGGAGAGTTTCAAAATCTTTTCTTTGACTTTGCCATTCCTTTCCCTGCCACTCTGACCAACCGGGCCATCGCGACTTTATCAACTTGACTTATGTCTCCATATGGACTACCACGTAAGCTTAGCTTGAAGCCTCGATGGCGAGGAGTAACACTTGGTATACAAATTGTTGACAACATGCTACGTGGCATATTGTCATTGGATAGTTTAAAAAATAATTTATCTTTTCAACCAATACTTTTTTGCCACCTACAACATTGTTGACAATTTGTGAAAAAATATTGTACAAGTAGATTTATCCTTAAGTTTATTAGTGAAGGTGTGAGATTGGAAGGGTTCATAGATGCAGACTACATCGGGATAGGAATAATAAAAAAATCTACTTTATCCGATGTGTTGGCTTGTATAAGTTCAAACTGCCAACTTCAACACACAGTTGCATTATCCACGACTGAGTCTGAGTACATTGTTATCACCGAAGCATTCAAAGAGTCTTTATGGCTTAAATATTTGCTTCAAGAATTGTGTATTTAAAAGATGAGGTGGTCATGTATTCAAGTAATTAATCAACAATACACTTATCTAAGAATGTAGTGTTTCACTAGTGTACTAAACACACAGAAATTTAATTTTAATTATAGATATTGTGGCACGTGTTGAGAAAGTTCTTTCACAATATGATCCCTCGAATGTGGGCACCAAGGTATTTCCCTTGGTAAAGTTCAAAAGATCTTTAGTTCTTTTGAATATTGGTATAAGTCGATAAGTTCCAATTTTATCAATTTTTTTATTACTTAGACTATGTTTCACGGGTTGCCTTTCTCTTAGCACGGAAAGGGACATTGTGTAGCAGTAGTCTGCTCCATTAAACTACCTTTCGCCTTCTCTCGGTCGTTTCAGGATGAAAGAAAATTTGATTACAATTCGTAGAAAGCTTACAACATAAAATTGAAATGTATTGAATGTAAATTGATCATTGATTGCTTGAAAGATAGAAATTACAATTGACGAAAGTAGAAAATTACAATGGCTAGTGCAGGAGGTGAACACTAAAAAGCTTAAAAGATGTTTGAAAGATTAATACCCTCTATAATAGCATTCGAAACCAAAACCCAAGTGACGGAAGTATATGTTTAAATGCCGTAGAATCATACTAAAATTTTTCTAATATCTAGCTATTTTATAATTAAAATAAACTATTACAACGGAAAGAAAATTATAACTCAAACTAGAACTAATATTTACAGTGTGCGATCGAAGTTGAGCAAACAATGGCTGCGATAGGGTTAAGGGGCTTAAGAAAAGATATGGTCCTTGACATTTTCCCTCATTTGTTTTGGTGACGTCTTCGGGGCCCTCAATGAATGATATGCTTCAATTAATGGTTTGAAGGCTTCAAGGTTTTTTTTCGCTTTCTCAAGTATTTTCCTCTCTGCTACATCCTCTCCATTTGACCAAGTACTCTTGATGATATTTTCTAGAAGCTCGAGTAGTTCATTGGTCAAGAATCTCTTCAGCAACCCTCTTTCCAGCTCTTTTCAATTCAAACACAGGTCGCTTAGTTTCCTTTCTGGATGCATCTTCCTTGTCGGCAAAGT
>CAIGRR010313778.1:0-10612 GCA_903798365.1 Fraxinus sp. 1973-6204 | reverse complement strand
TATTTTTGGGTGCCTACGACAACATACCAACCTGCCATTAAATTCATTTTTTGAAATGACTTTTCAGCTAATCATTAGTAATCGTCTTAGGAACACTATTCTGCTCGAGGAAATTGGCTATTGATAGTGAATAAAGCAAAGTTTTGGTGTGAACAAAAAATTTTAAATTAGCCTTAGTATTTTGTTTATGCATTTCTACTAACTATATTTATACGAATTACACTATATGAGTCGTATCAAGGTACACAGATGGAGTCAAAAAAAATTGGTTTAGTGGGGGTATAATATAAAATTCTCGAAATATAAAGCACTTTCAAAACTCTTACTTGAGTATTTAGCTCCTATCCTACTTCTATTTTATTTTGTTGGTTACTTTGACATTTTATAATTTCAATTCTTTTAAATGGACGATACAAATTTATTAGAGATTTATTCTATTTTACGGTTCACGTATTTTAACTAGATTTTTTATTTCGGTAGATATGTAATATGTTTCTGTAAACTTTTATTCAACTATTATAAGTTTCATATATCTTATTAAATGGTTGTGCTACATGTACACCATCACTTACAAATTGATTTACATAAATATAATATGGTGAGATATGATGGGTCAGAAACTTTTTCAACCAAATAAAAAAAAAATTCTCCACTCTCTTCGTAACAGTTCATCTATTTATAAAACTTTTTGTAATTCTTTATGAACAAGTAACACTATTCGTAATTAAAAAATTTTAATCTCTCCTTTATTCTAAAATATTCCAATTTTTTTTTCTTTATATATCTAAAGTCATCCACAAATTTCTTCAAAGTTTTTTCAAATTTATAGGTCGGGCACAAATATTGTTAGCTAGTTTAACTTTTGACCCATTTGCATCTGGCATTCCTGGACGTCACCCACGTAGTTCTTTTGTAGTCTTGAGTGTAAGCATTGACTGCGTTTAAATGACTTCAGTATGTAACAATCTAGGTATAACATATCACAATCATAATAAAAAATGTAAATATTAAACTAACTCTTATATTGAAACTGAAATATATTACAAGAAAAAAATTAATACAATATAATGTTATTGTGTGAATTGTATTTGAAAGAACAATGGCCAATAAAAAAGTTGTTTATATGAGATGATAATTTAAATTTTTCTTCTGTTGAAAAATATTTTGTTCAACTTAAATGGTGATTAAACAATTATTATTACGATGAACAAGTAAACCAAACCACGAACTATCGAATGCATGTTTAAATTTCACATTAATCACATATTAGCATCTCTTTTTTAAATGTATAGAATGGATAAGTATAGTTATGGCTGATTTATTCATAAAACTTAAGTTAAAGCTTATTTTTTTATAATTATTTTGTTATAATAGTGTTCATGCACAATATTAGATATCGAACGTAAAATACATACATATTTATTAAGAAAATCTTGATGACTAATATAATTAACGTTATATCTTGAGAAATGAGAATAATTTCACAAAATTGAAAAAATCATCTCACTCCAAAACAATAAATATTTTTTTTAGAATATTATGTATTGGAACCCATTGATGGGTTTCTTAGATAGAGAAGATTAATTTGAGAACTAATCGATGGATATATGAAAATAGTTTCTTTCTTCAAAATCTATCACTATAATATAGAAAATTAGTTATTTTTTCTTTAAAGAACAATGGTTGATGATATCAACTGTTGGATGCCAAAATAACCCCTAGGCAATAATGAAAAATCGTGGTCCGTTTGTCTTCATAGACTATAAGTCCAGGATTGAAGAATATTAATAAATCCACACCACAATTGATGTAGCCCAATCATGTTGGGTATTTAGAGGAAATTAGCCCACTGGGCTAGGTGCTTAAGAAGTTAGATGGTTGTACTATCCTCATCCTTGGTAACCATTTCAGTTTTCTTGAACTTTATCTTGGCAAGAAGAATGTGAAAATTCGTTTGTCCCTTTTGCCTATAAATTGAAGTGTCTTGGCTTCATTTTTGTACCACCAAAAACTTGAAAAAACCGGCCGGTTTCTTCTTCGATCCTCTGCCTTTGTGTGCCATTTTTTTGCATCTTTTTCCTGCCTTTGTGTGTCGTTTTCTCTACCTACAAAGTTATTCAATTTGGTGTTGGATTGATTATTTCTGAGCCTAAATAAAAAGGGGAATTCATTTTTGAATCTAGTTTCTTCTTCTTGTTTTGATTTCCTTTTAATGTTTTACTTAATTAATAACTCACCTCTTTGATTTGTTCAATTGTAGGATGAATAAGATCAACATCAATAATAAAAATCTCCACAAATTATGAGGAGACATGACAATGGCTAGAAGAAATATTGAAGGTATGTTGTGACTTTTTATCATATGTCAATGTTGTAATTTTGGAATTGGTGCTTAACAAAAAATAATAATTTTAACTCTAATTCATTATATATCGTATAATTGCGACCAATTTATATGACACAAGTTAACGTGAGAAGTGATAAATAATTGAGACTTTGACTATCGCTTTCACGTGGAATTACAACAACTTCATTCGACGATTGTTCATGTAGACCTAAATGATTACTAAATGTGATCATTGTGTGATTTGACGGAACTATATATATATAAAATCTTGTAATCTTATCTTTCTTTCAAAGTATTGTTCAAAAAACTGTATTTCAATCTTCAATATTCAATATTCAATAAAATTCTTATTTCAAAATTTATTCTTGTTCTCTGACATATTACATCCTCTCTCCCACAACCATCCCCCAGTCCTGGGCCTATTTTGGTATCAGAACCATAACTGTTTGTTGTGAGAAAAATCGTATCAAACTATTGTTGTTACTGTGTTAGAGGTAAAACTGGTGTGTAACCATGTATGTCTGCTGAATAGAGGTTTGGTTAGCCCGTGTGAGCCGAGGTAGGCGTTTAGGGTGGTCTCCTTTGTAGGCTTTGGTAAAGTTCCGGTCTAACATATAGTATTGTATCTATAGTGGTAAGATATCTATTTCTTTTCATATAATTCAATTATGTCGTTCATGTCTAATTGGTTTAGTAAATGTGGTAGTTCAAAAGAAGGAAGTAATTCAAAAAAATAATGAAAAAACTGATCAAAATGATAATGCATCCACATCTACATTAAATGATATTAATTCAAAAGAATTTTAAATAGCTCAAATAGAGCAAAAACTTCAAAATTGGGCTATCCCAAAAGTAGATAAAAGTTCTATCTATGAGATAATTTTTTTTTTTTTACTCAAAGTTATGTTATCAAGACATCAGAGCAAACTATTCCAGTCAAAAACCAATTTCAATCAATCTACTTTCAAAGAAGCTACACTTGCCCACATGAATTTTTTTTTCAATATCTTCATGTTGGATTTGTTCAAATTGCTGTCAAACCCTTGTTTAGACTTGGGTTAGACATTCCTGCTCTTATAACTTTAAAAGATAAGAGACTTTTAAGGTTTGAACATTCATTACTGTCCATGCTTGAGTCTAATCTCGAAAGTGGTCCAGTATTTTCAAATTGTTATCCAAATTTCTCAATCAGCCTTCAAGNTGGGTTAGACATTCCTGCTCTTATAACTTTAAAAGATAAGAGACTTTTAAGGTTTGAACATTCATTACTGTCCATGCTTGAGTCTAATCTCGAAAGTGGTCCAGTATTTTCAAATTGTTATCCAAATTTCTCAATCAGCCTTCAAGATGGAGTTATTCTTAATGCTCTTAATCTTCGTATTCAAACTAAGAATTCTGATGTTGATGATAAATCAAAAGCTTTTGCTTTAATATATCATGTATATTATAAGCTTTTGAACACTCACTCAATATTCGTGCCCTCAGATCTTCTCCGAGAGATGAAAGTCTTTTAGTTGAAGTTAGTCCACTTCATTCAAACATTATGATTCCCAAGAGAATACCTTGGAATCTTCAAGCAAGAGGTTTAGAATGTGATTTTGAAAATGTACAAAATCCAAATCCAACCCCTGTAAAAAGAAATCCAAAACAAATAATTCATTTTCCTGATGGTGATGTCAGAGTTATCTTTGACAAGCATTCATCTTCAAATAATTTTCAAAGATCTTATTCCTCTAGATTTGAAAATAGATCTAGTCCAAACTCTTTTCAATCAACTAGATTTTCAACCTCCTCTATAAAAGGAGTTGATTTTAATCCGAAAATTCAAAAACCTTTTTATCAAAATGAAGAAGTTGATAAAGAAGAAGAAATAGAACTTCCCACTTCTCATACTTTATCAGATACGATTCCTCCTCATTCTGAGAGACTTGATCCGTAATGTAACGTTATTTCTTTTAAAATTGATAGAAGAAATGAGTTTAAAAATGATCAAACTCTTGAAGTCAAAAAATTTAGACATCTCATCAAAAAGTCTTTTTCAAAAGAACAGCTTGAATCTTACTGGGAAGAATTCGATGAATTTTCAGAAGATATTAGTTTTTACGAATGGACGCATTTCAAAGTTTTCAATAGATTTCCTAAACAGGTCAAAGCAAAATCTATTCAACAAAAAAAACCTGGAAGACATCTTTAGGTGAAACTATTCAATCTTTACATCCTCCTTTGCAAGAAATTGTCGTTTCACATGGAAACATAGAAATTTTTGCCACACCTTTCAAAAAGATTGAACATCCTCATGACTCTTTTGTTAATACAAAAGATATCAAAAATATTCAACCTCAAAACAATTATACTAATGTTGTTCTTCAATCTGTTTGTTCTCAGCTCAATAGAATTGAAATCATTTTTAGAATCTAAATCGTCAACTTCTGAGAAAGCTAAAAACAAGAAAACAGAAAAATTTGTACCTTCTTTATGCCATTTTCATGAAGTTTGTTCCTAAAAAACTTGATTCAAAAGAAAGTGTTCTCAAAAAACTTGCATCTGAATTATTAAAATTATCCTCTTCAAAAAACTCCTCGAAAAATATTAATACTATTGACGAAATAGAATCTCAGTTTATTGAAGAAACTGATCTACAAGTCAATAGGCTTTGTGGACAAATGAACCAATATTCAAAAAATTCTTGCTTGTTATCCTCACCATTCTCCTCCTGATTTACTATTTGAAGAAAAGGACAAAAAACAGTTCAAATATGACGGTGACTCCATCATAGAATGGAACCTTGATGGATTATCTGAATATCAAATTATCCAACTCTTCAAAAAAAAAAAAAAAAATGGGTATTTGCTTTAATGCCTATATTACTAACAGAAGTAGTAGGCATGAAGCAACCAATAACCTTGTCCTTGGCTTTGCTGGACAACTCAAAAATTGGTGGTTCAGTTAGCTTACTGCTAAAGACAGAGATAAGATTGCAGCTTCTATCAAAAGTGATGGAATGAATGATAGTTTTACAAGCTTAGTCTACAATATTATCAAACATTTCATAGGAATACCTACAAATATTCAAGAACATCATTATCAAATTCTTATGAACCTCAATTGTCCCACTCTACAAGACTTCAAATGGTATAAAGACGTGTTTTTAACTCGTGTCTTACTTAGAAGTGATTGCGAACAATCTTATTGGAAAGGAAGATTTATGTCTGGACTTCCAAAGCTTTTCATCGAGAAGGTTAGAAATACTATCAAAAGAGATAATAACAATTCAATTCCTTATAATGATCTTACTACAGAGAAATAATAAGTTTCCTTGATTGAGAAGGATTAGCTCTCTGTACTGATCTCGAACATAAAGCCAAATTGAAATCAGAAAGATCTGATAGTCGAAAAGAATTCAGATCATTTTGTGAACAATATGGATTTGAGAAAATCATCCCTCCTTCAAGATCAAATTAAAGAAATGTTCCCTCTCATATGAGAAGGAAATCTTCTCAAAAATATTTTGAAAAGATTTTTTTTTTCAAAATATCCTTCAAAAAATTTCTGAAAACGAAAGTTTTCAAAGAAAAGAACCTCAAATGTTACATTTTGGAAATATAACAAGTTCGATCATTATTCAAACAAATGCTCCCTGAAGGGAAATATTAATAATCTTCAATGCGATGAAGTTAAACTTGAACTTCTCAATCTTATCAATTCCGATTCTGATGATAATCCTTCAAATTCTAAAATTGAACAAATTTATCAAAATCAAGAAGATCATGATTTTGAAAATAGTTCAAATTCATCTCCATTCTTTTTTCAGAGTAAATAAATTTGTGGTTGTAAAACTATAAATGTCCTTACCAAAGAAGAAGAATTTATTAAAGAAATCATTGATAAAATTCCTGATCAAAGATTAAAAAATAAGTTTAGTACTCTCTTACCTTCAACCTCAACTCCTGAATCCTTCAACATTCAAGATGTTATGAAACGTTTTCAAAATGAAAAACCCAAAGCTTCTAGTTCTGATTTAGGATCAGAGATCAATGCTATGAAAACTCAAATTTCTAATCTTGAAAAGCAAATGCGAGATAAGACTGTGAGAAAGTCTTATCCTCTTCATCCTCATCCGATGATGAAACCTCTCATGCTTATAATTCAAATTCCGATAATTCCAAATCTTCTCATCATCCCCAAACTGAAGAAGAAAAGGTCAATGTTATAAGTAGAATTCAACTTCAAAAATGGACATACGACCATATATTATTGTCAACAAAGAATTTATACTTCATACTGGAGTTTTAATAGACTCTGGTGCTGATCAAAATTGCATTAGAGAAGGTTTAATCCCTATAAATACTTTGAAAAAATCACTGAGCGACTTTATGGAGCTTGTGGCTAAAAACTCAATATTTAATACAAACTTTTTGAAAGCACATGTTTGTAATTCAAACATTTGTTGTAAAAATATCTTTTATTTAGTCAAAGATTTAGATTAAGAAGTGATTCTCGGTACTCCTTTCATTGTTCAAATTTATCTTTTCAAAGCTGATTCAAAAGGATTAACTACAAATATTTTTGGACAAGAAATTATTTTCAAATTGACTAATCCCCCTTCTTTCAATGATGTTAATACTTTGAAAGAAGCTTCTATTTCAAAAATTGTTAACAATATTAATTTTATGAAGAATCATATATGATTTCTAAAGAAGAAATTAAATTTCAAAAAATCGAAGAAAGGTTGAAAGAACCTTCAATTATTGAAATTTTTTCCAATTTTCAAAAACAAAATAGAAAACGAAATATGTTCCAGTATTCCAAATGCATTCTGAGATAGGAAGAAACATGTTGTTTCTCTTCGTTAAACTCCATATTTTCATGAGTCCTATATTCCTACCAAATCCTGTCATATTCAAATGAACAAAGAACTCCTTGATTTTCGTATTAAGGAGATTCAAGATCTTCTTGATAAAAGGCTTATAAGACCAAGAAAATCGCCTTGGAGTGGTTCCGCCTTTTATGTCAATAATTTAACTGAAATTGAACGAGGTGTTCCTCATTTGGTTATCAATTACAAACCCCTTAATTCAGCTCTTCAATGGATAAGATATCTATTACCTCAAAAGAAAGATCTATTGAATAAATTGTTCACAGCTGTCATCTTCTCAAAATTTGATATGAAGTTAGGATTCTGGCAAATTCAAATTAAAGAAGAAGATAGGTACAAAACTTGAATGGAATGTTACATCGATGACGTTTTAATCTTTTTTGAAAGTTTAGAACAACATTTCAAATATTTGTATACATTCATATATGTAGTCAAACAAATGGACTTGCAGTTTCAAACTAAGATAAGGTTCCTTGATCATACCATTCATTTAGAAACACTTACACCAATTCAAAGAAGAATAGATTTTACCGACAAATATCCGGATGAAATCTTAAACAAAAATAGCCTTCAACGATTCTTAGGTTGTGTTAATTATGTAGGAGATTTTATCAAAGAGATAAGAATCCTATGTGTCCCTCTTTTCAAAAGATTGCAAAACACCCTAACCCATGGAGTCACAAGTGTACTATTGTAGTTCAAAAAAATAAAAATTGCAATCAAAAGCATTCCATGCCTATAAATCCTTGATCCCACCGCTTCTATTATTGCTAAAACAGATGCATCAAATTTAGGTTATGGACTCAAACAAGTTCCTTTAAATTCAAGCTAAGAACAACTAGTCAGATTTCACTCAAAAGTCTAGACTGGACCTCAAAAGAATTATTCCACTATAAAAAAAGAGATTCTTGCTATTGTCCTTGTCATTTCAAGATGATCTAATAAACAAAAACTTTATTTTAAAAACTGACTGTAAAACTTCAAAAGACGATTTGCAAAAAGCGTAAAAAACCTTGTTTCAAAACAAATTTTTGCAAGATAGCAAGTCATTTTATCTTGCTTTAATTTTCAAATTCTATATATACAAAGTTCATCAAACTTTCTTGCAGACTTCTTCACTAGAGTTTCTTCATAAAGTGAGTGAAAAATGAGTTCTTCAAAGAAGAAGAAGAAGAAAAAAAGTTCAAATTCCCCTGGATACCATTGAGGATGACATTCAAAATTCTCATAGAGGATCTAAAGAAGATTCCTATAGTTCTCAAAATACCACACTTGCCTTAAAACCCTTTCAAAAACCTACTCAAACAATCCCTGAAATCAAACCCTTAAATTACAGAAAAGCTCTTCAAATAGGATATGGTAAACTTCCAGATGTTAACCCTCCAAAATCCTTTACCTACTTTACAAAATCAATCTATTTACCTGTTTTCGAAATGGAAACATCTTGGGTTAAAAGATATTCTTCGCTTGAAGAACATTTTCAAGATTTCTTTTCCCCAAATTTCCATTTTCTTCCAACCAATATCAAAAAATCTCATGAGTATTATGAATCTATCCTTAACAAAACATGATTAGTCATTATTACTCACACCCCCAAATAGCAAAAATTCAAAATACATTGATTTTTCAAAAATTTCTACTTAACGGGCATGGTCTTATGAAGACTGAGGACTACACCCTTGGGAAGAAAAATGAATGAATGTTTCAAACTATGATTCATTCAAATCAAAATTCAATTATTTGAACTACAAAGAGGCGTGGTTCAATGTTTTCTTTTATAGACCATCGACACATTCATGGTTTATACTTTATCATCAAAATTTCCCATCAAACTTTTCAAAATGATTTCAAAATTGGTTCAAATTCTTTGGACTTGACGAAACGATTTTTCTAGTCTTACTCGTTAAGGTTTCGAACACTTCAAAAAAGAGGCAAAAACATTTTTGAAGCCTCAAGAAAATCTTTTGTTCCAGCTTGCATTAAATCTCAAAGTCTCGTAGATTTTCTGCTAGGATTCTCAATTTCAAGAAAATCTTGAAGTCGAGCCCAGGACGAGACCCGTTGATTATCGAAGGAGGACCAATTACGCGGTCGGGGGCAAAACGGGTAAATCTAGTGATGAGATTACTTGTGCAAACAACGATGTACGATGTCATGATTTACAGGGAAAAAGAGGCAAGTTTCATGTTGGGGTCGAGATCGGAATCGGATTGGACGAACTTGATTCAAGCAACAGAAAAGGAAACCTTGTCGGACAACTATGCAACCGCATAGTTGTAATTAGCATGCGGTGGCATGCCTATTTACCGCGAGCAGAAGGAAAGCTTATGTGACTTCTATGTGACCGCATAGATTTGTACTATGCGGCTGCATATAGCAAAATCTAAGAAGAATATTTCTTTTTTCGAATTTTTCTTATTTCACTAGGATTCTAATTTATTGTAATCTTTTGTTATTTTGGTAAGTTAATTTCGGTACAATTAGGGTTTTAGGCTTGTCTTATAAATACTTGGTTATTATTCATTGTAAAGACCTTTTGATAAATTTATTATTGAGATATATTTGAGAGGTCATTATGCTTTTCAAACCATATTTTTTTTAGTACATCCCGAACTTATCAAGAGGATTCTTGTGGTGTTCAACACCGAGTGCGGATCACGTGCTGTGTAATCGAGAGGTCATTCAAACTTCGTTTTTGTTTGGTTGCTTGGTTCATTAATTTTTTGTTCAAACTCAAAATCGGGATTATTCTTTAGGCTTTCTTGGGATCTTCAATCTCATTGTGGGTTGCGTAGTGTTCGTTGTTATGTGATTCTCATCAGTTGGTATCAGAGCAAGACTAAAAAATAATCAAGGTTATGTCTTTTGTTTCTTGTTTTGAGTCTTGTTTTTTTTTCCATTATTCTTCGCGTTTTTCGAATCCGTCTTATTTCTTGAGCTTTGATCTAGAAAATTTAAAAAAAATCGAAGTTGTTTTTCGGACTATTTACAAGTCCAAATCAATTTTCGTTTGTTTTGTAGTATTTGTAGTTGAATTCTCGAGGTAAAAAAATTCGAAAATTGAAAAAAAAAATATTGACATTACCGAGAATATCCAACAGTTCTAAATTTCAGCTTTGAGTAAAAAAAAGGATCGTTCAAGTTTATTCCATTTTAAATTCTTGGATAGTCCATTGAAATTCATTTATCTTCTTTTCACTTCTTTCTTGTCTTTGAGTCTGAGTGGTAAAAGGTAGAGTGGTGAAATTAATAGAGGGAAAAGCCAATAATTGAGTGATACACGAGTGAACATTTATGAAGCAGAAATTCTATAGAATTAGGATGTCAGATAGAGAGGGTTCCAATTCAAACAGGCAGCTGAATCAAAACCACATGGCGGATGATGTAAT